>CCAG010003320.1:0-108055 GCA_001077435.1 Glossina morsitans morsitans
GCTTTTGGATGTCACTTGGGATGCGGTGTACTGGCGCTTTACTATAGTATACGATGCCTTTGACAATTTGGGACTGAAATTTTTTTTTTTATATTTACATATCTATGAATATATGTATACGTATACGTCTTAGAGGCAAGCGCATAATATGTATATATGTCTAGAAGGTATTTGTACGTTTGTATATAAGAACTTAAAGGCCGCAATAATTCAATAACTTACACCTGTAATGGCTTTTTCTTGCTTTTTTTCATTCTCTGCCGTAGCCGTCGTCGTCGTTATGATTACCTTTCCTTGAGATAGGAAATTTCCCAGAAAAAAGTTTCAACTGCAAGTGGAATGTAATTACAATTTTCATCAGCTAAGTTATTTCTCTCTTCTCCTTCTTCTTCCCCTTTCTTTTTCCACAATTCACTTCGCATTCGAAGGTATAACTAACTTGTGCCCTCACAAATATGGCCCGATGATTTCTTTACATGTCCGTCAATCTTTCACTCGTAATAACGAGTAGAAATAGCAGGAATTTATTGCATTTGCATGCACGCGTAACATTTTTTCATTCGTAACGTGTCCATCCATTCCTTATTGTCAAATGGATATTTTTTCATTAATATTAGTTACGCATCGGTACGGGATTTGGCGACAATATTTAGCCATTTTTTCCAAATAGACCCGCTACGGGCAAAAAGAACAATTATCCTTCTACGATATGTGGCCCAAATCCAGCAAAGAGAACAACATTTTTTTTCTTTTGTAGATTACATTTATGTTTTCGACCTAAATACCACTTAAAATTTTTAATTTACAAAAATTTTTATTATCCCCGCTGCGTACATAATTTACTTCTTTTATATTTTAAATACATTTGCATGTTTTACGCCTTAGTATGTAAATTTTGCGTTTTTTTTTTTTTATCAGACAGTCAGTTATTTTAACGATTTCGAATATCATTTTAAACGACGGAAGCGCTTCGAAGACTTTTATAGTCTTTTAAAATTTACGCCACCCATTCTTTTATTACCCATATGCATTCTTCTAAGCCAGTAATCGTTCCTTTTCTTTTCTTTTTTTTTCTTTTCTTTTTTTTTATAGTAAGAGAGGGAGTGAAAAATGTCTTCAGATTCGTAGACTGCTATTACCTTTTAATTTAAGCGCGAAATTTTTGTTCGCTAATAAATTGTACGATTCCAGTGAAAATGTCATCAGAAAATCAACTTGGAAAAGCGATTTTGGAAATAAATTCTCTTTGAAATTTCCAGATCTGCGAGACATGAGGAGATCACGTTGAATATATACAACTTCTCATATTCAACGCTAATAGCTGTTTAGCTGTTTAAGCGAAAGAGTCCAAAGTAAGCTTTATGTATGTTGTTTACACTGCCTAAGCTGCGTACCTTGTATGTAAAGCGTAGGAAAAGTTCAGATATAAAAGATGATATTGTCAAGATATTATCAAGGATCAAATTTTCAATTTCGGTTTTATTTCCCGTGGATGAATTGTGGACGGAGTGAAAGGGAAGCCAGATTGGAAAGTACAGCAACAGGAATAACAATTTCTTAGTCGGACATTCGAAGTTACTATTTATCATTTGAATGCTGCATAGAATCCACATACTTTACTTTAGTCATCTTATTAAGATAAGTCTTCTTTGTCTGTTTGCATTAAAAGAAAGAAAAGCTGCAGATGATTGCTGCAGATTGATTGGCCACTTACTGAACAGGAAGGACATTTTTGATAATGAATCGCGCTCTTTTGTATGCAACGATAAAAGCACGGCTTGCTTTATTCAAACATTGTCACACGGTCACATGTATATATACATATTAATTCGATCGTCACTTGATATCGTAGCTAAAGGGTTAGATAAGGGAGACATAGAGGCGATATTGTTTTCCGCATTTATTAAATTCGAACCAAAATTCGATTCGAATGATCCTTTCCCAAGAATATTTGAATTATTTTCATGTGAATTCAACAGAGTGTGGAGCGTTTTGTAACTATGAACAAATCTAAGTTTGGCTTCTTGATCGCGGACTACGAAACCAAATCCCAGAAAGGCCTAAGTCGAATTAAAAGTCCATTCAATTCAATAGACAAATAAACCAAATCGAGAAATCTTATTAGGGGATGAATTTTCAGAAATGCAAAGGGAATTAATAAGTGATTGTCGAAAAAGTCGAAAGAAAAGGAAGACGGGTAAGAAAATTATATTCGGCTGAGA
Organism: Glossina morsitans morsitans; assembly: GCA_001077435.1. Lineage (NCBI taxonomy): Eukaryota > Metazoa > Arthropoda > Insecta > Diptera > Glossinidae > Glossina > Glossina morsitans. The sequence continues at coordinate 2,223 of CCAG010003320.1, forward strand.
CTGAATCTGGTATGACCACCACCACCCTACATCCTTTAACGAATTTCCTCCATTTTCAATACTGACCGGCTTGCAATAATCTTCAATGTTTCCCCCAGCTTTAAAGTCGATATCTTCATTTTTGTGACCAGGAGGTTATTAAAAACACACGCCGCTGCAGGCGTACGGGAATATATATACCTTATGTTGTCTCTGAAGCTCTCTTTCGGGCGGTGCAAACATTATGACAAAATGAATATAGCCACACATCCTTCACTGATGGGTATAAAAACAAATACATGCTTGCCATCAAGACGACCCAGCATCTGAACAAGCCGCATTTGCTTTGGCCGAATTAGGAGAAGTCATATGAATACGTGAAACAATTGTTGTATTTCGTAGACCTCTCGAGCTCTGACAATTACACGCTAATAATGTGAAAATACTTAAGTGCGAATGCAAATTGAAAGACAGCAAATAAAATGACATGAGCACGTATTCTATGAGAGGAAACCATTTGAAGACCCTACAAATTTAAAGCTGGCCTTATAAGCTGTTTTGTGAGAACAGAAATATCTTTAACATGTAGACAGGGGCAGAGAGGTATACTTTTTTGATTTTCTTCTTTACTTTCAATACGAACGCACACACAAAGTAATAAGCATTCGTATGCTACGACTGCAGCTACGACTTTAATCCTTTCATCTTATAAGCGGCTCGGCTTTATATCTTCAATAGAATGAAACGTTTTAATAAGAATTCACGACCGCCGTTATTTTTATTACACTCTTATATTAATTGCGATTTTTAATTCTTTTTTCCGTCTTTTCAGGTCAAAATGCTACTAAAAATACTTAAAGATGTATTAAACATTAAAATGCTATACAGCCAAAGCGTATAATACATTATTTATTATTTATTTATGCAACAACAAAAGGGAAACAATAATAAGGAATACCAATTCAAACAACAGGAGACAAAAATCATCTTCATTCTTACTATTTTCTTCTCAGTAACTTCCTTCGCTACCGTTTATTTTGTAAACGATATCGAAATAAGACACACGGACACATTTTAAATAAAATGAAGTTTTGCAGTATGAATGGACCAACGGAATCTGAAGTTGAAAGTATGCTAATGAGTCCCTGCTGGGGTCCGACACAGAATGGTAGCCAAGACCAATATCTGCTGGATGGTCATAAACTACTACTGGAACATGATTTAGACTCATTGCCCAGTGATTCGGAACAAAAGAATTCTTTAGATGTTTTGGATAATTTACTGTTGAACTCTTCCTCATTGAATGCGTTATCTGATTTAAAACCGCTTCCTCCGTTTACCGGCTATACGGGACATCTATCGATAAACGGTATATCCGGGCATCATTATCACGCAATAGCTCAGAGGCTACCGGACGAAACCAATAACAATTACATACAAAGTGCCTATCAATCGAACACTACAACACCGGGAGTTTTGGGTTCAACCACAATACAATTAGCGGCAGCGACGTCTGGCACGTCACCTTTATCATCTACAAATGGTAATAGCAATGCAACGGGGTCTTTGGGTTTAGCGAATAATCTGAACAATAGTCATAGCTCCACAACCGACCACAATATAGTATCATCGTCTACATGCCTGCCCGAAACTGTACTCAACGCGGATGCCGACGCCTGCCTAAACGATGTAAAACTCTTTGCCGACAGTCCATTAGATAATAAGTTGTACTCGATTGCTGATAGCTGTATAATGTCTGCACCATCCCTTAATAATGGTGCGACGACGGGTCTCAGTGATCAAGGACCCGATTCAGGTGGTGTACGGATATATGCGGACGCTAAGGATCTTAGTGAATATGTTGACATGAATTCTATAGATGATATAGCGGCTATTATAGGCAGTGCGATAGCAGACACCACCGTACCTAATCAGTTGGATAAAGATGAAGGGAATGACACGCGAGGCTCCTGGATGGACTTGGACGCATGGTTTAACGGTAACTGTTCGCAACAAGATGGAAAACTGGTGGTATCCCAACAAGACTCCCTGAATGACTTTATCTTACCCCAATCTCCAGTCCACACTAACTCCTCAACACTGCAAAGTCTACTAACGCACGGTTGCATGCCCTTACTGCAGAATCGCTTGCAGAATGGCCCTCCAACGATTAATATGAAAAGTGAAACTCCCAGTTCTACCTCATTTTGTAACGAACTACCCACGGCAACGTCCAGTTCTGCCAGTCCGCCCGGCTCGGTGGTATCTACCACCGATAATCTTATGATCAATCCGCGTTACCTTAGCAATCCCCAGCAGTATCAAGTTTCTATATCGGCCATGAAGTCAGACGGAATCTGTAGCCCGGATTTAATGGGTAATTTTCCCCACACCACTACAATTACACCCACCGGAACTCCAAAAACAAAACGTTCAAGATCCCAAAAGAAGCACAATAACACTGCAGGAGCGCAACATCATCAAGCGGGTCAATCAAGCAACGGTAATCAAACCAATAGCTCGGGCAATGGAGCGCAGCAATTGAATGCCATCACATCACCTTCCTCAGTTAATTTCAACGCCAATGATTTGTCTGGATTGTTGGGCAAAGAAAAACCAGTTCACAGGTGCAGTATATGCAATCGCGGTTTCCTAAACAAGAGTAACATTAAAGTTCACTTACGTACGCATACGGGCGAAAAGCCCTTCCGCTGTGAAGTGTGCGCTAAAGCGTTTCGACAGAAGGCCCACTTGCTCAAACATCAACAGATACATAAGAGAATTGGGCGTGACTGACACGAAAACCCTCTCTCAAAACGACACCATAAAGGCGAGGTAATCGAAAATCTACAATTCAAACATATTATACTACAACACTCGAAAGTGCTTTGACAGAATTAAACGAAAAAAAAAAGAAAAAGACCAACAGTCAAAAGATTTCTTTCATACGATTACCTTTCATCTTCTTCTTCTAGGTACATTTCGATTATATAGTTGTAGTATAAATTTGTTATTCGAAAAGCATATCGAATAAATTGAACAACTAACTCTCCGCTCTCCTTCGGTTGTTTGAACATTTTTTTCGATATTCTTTTAACGCGATGTGTGATCACATTTTATTTGATATCATAGTTGAGGCGGCTCAGGAAACACCAACCAACATTGATCGGATATGGCACTTTAAACCACATGGTGAAATGCAAAAAAGCTCTTTCCGCAGAGCTCCAAGGTGCTACATACGACCAATTGGGAACTTTGGTGATAACCTGCAGCTTTAATCGTATAAAATGAATTTTAAGCCTAAATAAAATCTGACCACACAAACGATTTTACTATTCGTTGTCGTTGATTGCTTTTGAGCTCTTAGAGATTTCTTACAATCAGAAATGCATATAATACAAGCAGAAAGCATTATCTGAAACCGTTTTGAGCCACATATACAAGCTAATAGGTCCATCTACAGGTCCTAAAGATTAAAAGTAATAAATTTTCATTACCATTACCTTTTAGAGAAGAGCCTTTAAACGCCGCAAATTCAAGCCTCCTCCAGAATTTCTTTCTTTTCTTTTAAAGCCAACCGTTCAATATATGTGGGGTGAAAACGCAGTAACTTATTAAACTGTCAGAAAATGGTTTTCGATATTTCCTTTTGAAGGCGATAAACGCTCTGAAGGGTTTGGATGAAGAAGTTCAAAGTTTACTGGACAGATGTGTAACCGAAGAGAGCAGAAGACTAATCGAAGAAAACAAAAATCATTCGAGCTAATAAATGCTTAGATTTATTAACACACTATAAAAGCAAAGATTATCTTTATAAGGATGTTACGGGTGAAGGAGCATGGATCCTGTACGACAATCCTAAGTACGGATTGCTCCAGGACAACCATGAGATATATCTTTTCATGCTTTGATAGACACTGAGCGACGCCTCGTGAGCAATTGGAAGTTACATCATCCAAACAGCAACCTTTTGTATGATTTATATCCAAAAGTTTTGAAGAAGTGAACGCGTCAGGTACTTTTGAGAAAGCAATCACAGAGAACATATTGACCTACCCATCCTTATATCATCAATATTTGCTCCTTCACATTTGTACCTTAATTTCTTCGGTGTTGATTATTAAAACACGCCGCTAGGAAGATCACTTTTCTCGCCCTCTTCACACGCATTCTGATAGTCGTCAAAATACTGACCTGAGCAAATTCTTAATCGATTTTACAAAAACCAAAACTAATTCACTAGTGAGAGAATAAAAAGCTTATTATTGGTCTCGGGAATTTTACTTAATTCAATCGTAAAATGAAATCATTTGCAGTTCACCTTTTTTTGGTAAAAACTTGCCACCAAAGTGATATACATTAACACCTGGCCAGATATTTTATGGTTACGAAAGAAAAAACCACAAATGATTAATGCCCTGCGAAGAGATCCAGGTTAAGTTTTTCCAAGGAAATGGCATTCAAAAAATATGTAACGACAGGTATGATATTTTATGGAAAGGAAGGTAACCCATACAAGATGAAAAAATGAATACATTGATAGGGAATGAATATTGCCATAGGCATCTTACAGAATCCACAACGTTATGCCATATCTGAACTTCAGCTGACAATTTCTGATTTTTACCTCATCTATTGCACTGAACTGAAAATAATGTCAAGGTGGCAATAAGCGCGTAACAAGGGCGGCCCTTGTATTAGGAGGCATGAGTACGAGAAACTTTAAGATCCATGACCTGTTTCTCATAACTTGCTCACGGAATCTAATAACACTTCTAATAACACTTTGCCTGGACCCAATCTAATTCGACCAAGTGAAGGCGCAAAGGAAATCAGTCTTCAGTTCTCTCCTTTTTAGGAGGAAGAGGGTATCGCTAGAAGAATTTCTAAGAGATCACAAGCAATGTAAATACAACGGAGCGTCCAATTGTCTTTTTGCAACTGTTGTTCCGTCTTGACGCAATACTGTGAGCCTTAGGAAAATAATGAAACAAAAAAAAAAAAAATTAATATTTTTTTTTTAATAAAACTACAAACATTTTATGATACTTCTGTAAGTTCTACGAGAAAGTAAAAAAAAAAAAACGAAAAGTATACATACACACATAAACTTAAATATAAATACAATTGCATGTATATATTATTTATTTTAATGTAAGAACAAAAATGCGTAGAAAAGTACCTCAGTTAAAATTATGAAAAAAAAAGAAAAGAAACTCTTTAATGAAATCTTTATAGGACACGCCTTAAAAAGCTTAAAAATTATTTAGTTTTAGTTAACCCATAAATAAAAGATAAAAATGTACAAAATCAAGAAAATGTATCTATGGTTTTTATGGCAATTAATTAGCTTTTAACTTCTGTAACTTTAATTATTTATAAATATTTCCCTACAAATGAATAAAATAAATGTTATATAATTTTATCTTTCATTTTATATATATATATACGAATTTTCCTCTCTGTTATTAAATTAGTTTAAAATTAAAAGAAAAAAATATGTTTATTCACGCCTTAGTTACTTGGTCGCCTGGAAAGAGAAGAAAAGGGCAAACACAAGCAATCAAAATTTCAAAATCATATGCAAACTTCTAAAAGTAAGAAATTTTCTGCAAAATGACTTAATTATGTGTTAATTTTGTGCTAAAAGCATTAAAAAAAAGAGAAAAACCAGTCGTTGAAAAAAATTCGTGTTAATAAATTCTTTTCAAACACACAACCGCTTTGCATGACTTTTATGTAATTGGTTTATGTGTTCTAGACTATGTATGCATAGTGTGTAGCGTAAAAAGAATTACGGTTAGTGGAAGGAGGCTTCGTTCAAGCTCTTCACGTTTTACTCAAAACGAACTGTTCAAACAATTTATGCCTAATTGAAAAGAAAATTTTTGAATTTATTTCTCTTTATCTAAATTTTCAAAGTATAATTGTTTGTACCCTACACCACTTGCCCTAGACCACGTACAGAATATATTAAATTTGTGCGGACATATGTAACATCCAAATGGACTTTAGATGAACCCACCTTAAGCTTGTCTGTCCATTCGTCCGTCCAATTGTCTGTCCCTCTATCTGATGTCTGTACATTCTAATTTGATATGAAAAATTTGATTGAGTTTCAGCACTTTTTCTAACTCCTCTCAGATAGTCGATCCTAAAAAATCAACCTTACCAAATTTGGATCATGTGGGTCTATATTTTGAATACCACCGTATATAAGGATTCTCAAGAAACATAGATCATTACTGGCCAATAGACTATTGTTTATCATAGTAATTTGGCATAAAAACTAATTTTTGAATCGAAGGAGTCAACGTCTGCAATCTGACTACGTACAAGAATTCTCATGAATACAGTTAGCCCTTCAGCAAAACGATTCAGTTTTAACGTTTTATGACGAAAATTTGTCCTTAATAGCAATTTAGCAGCAAAAATGAACGATAGGAAACTTGGATCAGATAAGTCTACTTTTTAGACCCTAACCCTAGAAGCTACCATGAAAAGCAAGCTCTTATATGGAGAGAAAATCTAATTTCTAAAGTAATAAGATTTTTAGGCGGTAAATTAAGGTTCGAATCGGGTCATGTGATGTTTCGGGCGTCGAGCTTTATGGGAAAAAATGTCTTTGCTTGAAGGGAATGGGTAATTTGTGGAGTATTATTACCAATCCGAATGAGTAATTGTGGTAGCGGAAGTGGTGCAGGGTATTCAGAAATCGGCCTAGAATGTTCTTATTTGTCTTTTTCCTAAAAAACCGCAGTCGTTTAGAGGAAAGGGTCGAAGCGGTAGACCTTATGCGGCGTGAACATCCTTAATATACATATACATTTTTTTTTTTCAAATACTTATCTACAAAATTATACATATGTATATGTTTAAAGTTATTTATATATACATTAGTGTTAATTAATAATTTATTTTAAACTTTAAATAGTTAATTCTTTTTAATATTTAATTTTTGTGGAAAAAGAGTTGTTTTTTCTCTACACACATACAAAACTGTTTTCCTTGTTTGCTTTAAAATAATCTAACTTATTGTGCAATTACTATTTACGGACGTGTGCCTGTTTTTTTCTTTTTTTTTTTTTTTTTTTTGGAAATTTTTATCTTTTTTCTATTAATCTCACTTTATATACTGCATATGAGTATTTTATTTCTATTATTATTTTCATAAAAAGAATCATTTTTGTTCACTTTGTTTAAAGAATCTTTTTTTTTTTTAATAAAATTTAAACCTGTTTGTAATTTATAAAATGTTTTGCTAAATAATAAAAAAAAAAACTTGTTATTATTTTCATTGTAACAATCTAAAGAAATTTGGGAAGAAAATCCTTCTCTTGGACAATTTAAAGTTGCAGAGAAACTAACTAAAACTAAAAAAAATTCAGGACCTAAGTAAAGAAAGCTGCTTTGACTCCACGAGCATAATAAGAATTTTATATTAAGCTATATATTTAACTAAAAATGCAAGTTATAAAAATCGAAATCTTTTCTAAAATTGTTCTAAGGATCGTTACAACCTACACGACTTGTGGCGCAGTTGAGAGAAGAGTGCAGGAGGCTGGTGTTTGCCCTTACCTTAACAGGCAATGGGTTGCAATTTTATGAGTAACTTAAGATCAGAAGAAATAAAGTATTTTACTTTGAATTTAATGTTGAAAGGGATTGGAACGTCACGCTTTAACTTTTATACCCTACACCAAATGCAGTACCGCGTATATTAGGTTTATGCGGGTATATGTAACATACCGAAGGACTTGGGATAACACCACCTTTCATTATACCGATCGATTCAGAAAGTGATTCTGAAGCTTATCTGTCCGTCTGTCCGTCCAGCTTGCTTTGTGCAATGAAATTCGGTACACAGCCTTTTTATGGCCAGAGGATGAACGCTATTGAAAACGGTTCTTATCGGCCCATTAAGCTCCCCATAAAAAGCCCTATTTTTTAAAGTCATTATATGAATAACTGCATTAAACGAAATGGTATAGGGTATTTGATGTTGGGCAGCGACCGACTGATAACGCTTTTACTTGTTTTTGGGTAAAAACAAAGAAAGGTAATATTCAAACACATCCCTAATGCGATTACCCAAAGGTAAGTTGTTTAAATGCAGAAAGATGCGACAACGAGTTGCGATTAACCGCGATGAATAAGACCTCAAGTTTTAGTTTAATGGGTGTCTGAACCATTCGCAGATAAATCGTAACATCTTTTAAATGTACTTTCAAGTATTTCTCTGTAGGCTTTAAGGAAACCCGAGTGTAAAGACAGTTCGCGTATCGGGGCACTTTGTTGAATGAAACTTTCATTATAAGAATTTCTGTTTAATTCCATTTTAAGCCGATGTAATAATTTCACGTTCAACATAAGACATTTTCTATATATGTTCTAAAAACAGAAAGAGTTCAGGGATTAGCTTCACGAAATATTTTTACTAAAACACCCCAAAGAGGATTAAAGTTTAGTAGCATTAGAGAAAGCGGAATTTGCAAAATGATGGACAAACTAGCCGACAGAGATTTGTTGGTAACAGAAGAAATGACATCTTCGGAATAAATATTTTCTTATCGTAAGCCAAAAAGCCAAGCGTTTTTTTTTTTCTCTTTTTGCATTAGAATCAACAGCATTTCCAGCTAACTTCCAAATCTTTATGAATTCGCATTATCTTAAAACCACAGTTACGTATTAATGCATTTATTTCGTCTGACAGAATTGACAAACTTAATGCTCAAATAGCATAAATTTCGAATCTTTGCATAAGAAAAAAAAATCTCTTTTAATTCCTACAATTTGCAAATAGTTTTAAAACATTTGTCAGTTAATGTAGTGGCTTTTGCTTACACACACACGCACACACACACACAGTCATAACTGCAGAGAAATTTTCAACGCAGTAAAGCCACATTTAAAACTCGGAATGAATAAAAAAAAAAAAGAAAAGAAGAATTATTATTGACCACGTTTGCCACACAAAGAAAGCAACTGAAACAACAACAACAACAACAACAACACCAACAACAGCAACAGCAACAACAACAAGAACAGCAATAACGACTTCTACACAGCTTATAAACATTCATACGTGCATACAGTGGAAAAAAGCAACCATTAATGTCCCACTGACCTACATTCTGGAAACAAGTCGTTTATAATACCACAACAACAGCAACAACAACAACAACAATAATAACAACATCAACTTACAAACATTAACCAATATATACCAGCTCACACCAGCATTAAGACTAACTCCGGCTCAGCGACTGTAGCAAAGTCATGGCTTAAGCATTTACAGGCACAAATTCACAAACACATACGAGCATAGAGAAGAAAAGAAAACATAACTATTATATCTGTACGTGCATTGTGTGTGTATGTGTGCATAATATTCATTTCATATCCAAACCCCAACCTCTACAATGCAAATGTGTACGTGTGTACAAGCACTCATGTATACATATATGTATATTTGGCTTCGGCTTTCTTCTCATTGACGACAAACCCACAAAAGTAATGTATGAAAAAAAGAAATGATAATAAAAAACCAAACAGAAAAAAGAAGGAATTTGCGGTTGTTTAGTAATGTACGTACAAATGTATGTAATCATAATTGAGCGTACAGTTGTATGCATGCACGTGTGTATGTGCGTGTGTGTGTGTGTGCATACGCATACCTTTATGTGTTATTATAGTCTGGCGCTCCCATATATAACTGCAAACTGATTATTTTCTCTTCAAGTGTATTGTTGCAATAAATTCTCATTCTCTTATAACTCTTTTCCTATATAAACATATGTTCTGTAGTAAAATAAAAGAAATGACTCATTGTGTATTAGAGGAAAATAAAAGATTATACGCGAGTGTCTTTCAATACCGCAACTTATACAACAACCCTAGATCCAATGAGCTGATGTGATACCCTCTTTTTTCGAAAATATCATTTAAAGCGATTCAAAGACAAACGATTCTACACTTATAGATAGACTCAATACTTTTCTTCCTACGAACAACAAATGGATATACGATAGACGGGGACAAAAGTCTCACGTACGTTCCGGTCTCACACGCAGATTAAATTATTCTTACGTATCCGAACTTATTAGATAAGCACCGTAAGTCCGGGTTTACCCGTTTAGCATTTACCTAAGATAAAGACCGATATGGAAAATGGGAGGGTTATCACATGCTGATCTTCAACCGTTTAGTAAAGCCAGTTAGGTTAGATTCAGGTAGAGAGATGGAAGCAAAAACGAGATTGCATTCCCTCTTCCTTTTGGATTTACCGGCTGTGCGAGTAACATCGTGCATCGATAAAATTAGATTTATTGTAATCCTTTGATAGAGTTAGATTAGAGTTAGATTAGGCGAACTGGCCGAAACGGTTGACTCTTTGCTGACTAGTCAACATGGAATCTCGGTAATAACTACTATAAAGGAAAAGACATCCCATTCCTTCTATGATCATTCTTAGTGCATACACAACAAATTTTACATCTTTACCGACACCATACTATAAAGTCTGAGGGGAAACCTCACAAAGACATCGCTACCAGGTACTAAGAAGACAGAAGACCAATCAATTCCAATATCAAAACCAAAATGAACAAACGATGTACATAGCCAGTCATAGTTATCGTGGCGGCTCCAGGACTAACGCTCTCCTATATTTGAAACACCGATTTAGTACTGACCCTGCATCTTTACACATGTGGTGCAAGGTACGATAAGTTTCCGCTGATGTATGCAACACCCAGAAAGAGCTGAGATAGACCCATCTTTTTTTATACCGATCGGTTGTGTAGCACTTTTTGCAACGTTCTGAACTTGTCTATCTGTCTGCCCTGTTTTTCAACCCGTCTTCAACCTACGGACAGCAATTTTTGAGATATTTTTATGAAATTTGATACGCCGACGTGTTTTAGCCCACGAACGCTCGTTATTGAAAATAGTTCGAATCGCACTACTTTTCATATAACTACCTTTCTTTCCCATTTTTCCATTTCCCCTTTGTTGCTGGCATCATATAAACCTTTGTTGTTGGTACTTGATCTAAACAAGTAGTTGAGAATACAACTCGTGTCATGGGTTCAGTCGTATCTGCAGTGAACGCTCGTTGGGTGAAAACACAACATTTATCGATCGCGCACACTCATCCTATGGTCACTCTCTGTCTGCATGATGAAAGGGCGTTCCTTCACAAATTGGTCACATTTACGAAAATGCAATCATTATACCTAAAGATTGCACATTTTCCACTTACTCAGTACTAACTTTATATGGAAAAAGGCAACAGTACGTTGACAAACATTCGAAGTGGTATTGTTTATACTTCTTGGGTACTATAAAACCATGAGGTTAAACCAACAGCTGTTGCGTCGCTCAAAATTCAAAGTGCTTTGATTTTCTTCCACTGGACCAAACCGTTAGTCGGGAATATAAAATTAATTTTATGAATTCGACGAACGCGATGACAATGATACGTCGAAATCGTGGCACTGTCCCTTATTTGCTCGTCTTAGGATCTATTTCTTCGGTCTAAATAAATTGTAGTGTAATAAGAAGTGAAGCGAAAGCACCGCGCGCATCACATCCTCCTCTTAAGGGCACATATTATAAGTAAAATTGTCACAATTGCCTTTGGTTTGTAAACACAAGTTAAGGCGGTAAGACACTAATTGTCCATTACGAAGTTACCTCTAAAGGTTGGACTTACAGCTAGTCACAATGTTTACGTGAAGTTGACGAAATGGTTCGGCCACGTAGGGCATCCCAGCACGTGTGCAAATCTATGGTTCTTCTTGCAAAAGGCTCTAATTGGGAAGCACTATGTATATATTCTCTTATGATGGTGTAGATTGTATAAACTCACTCACTTCTTATATAACGTTTTGTATTTATTGCCCTGAACTTTACAACTCGCCGTTTAAATCTGAACATACAAAAAAAAAGTTTCTTTCTCTCCTTTCTGCAGTCATTTAATTGCATGATTTTCTGTTTTTCCTTTTTGTGCTTGCTTTAATTAGCTGCAATTTCCGATTCAATTCTTTTTTTTTTTTCTTCAAACTTTATTTTCTACTTTTTCTTTTTCCTCTCATTCAGTCCATTCACTATTGTTATGAATGTCTTCTGTGACCGATTCCTTTACTAATCACAAGAAATAAAAAAATAAATTAAAACAACACCATATAGGTATACTAACTTAAGTATCCCGCATGCATTTCAGAAATTCGTAACTATAACTATATATATACATGTATATATATATCGGTCAAGGATTCGGGATTTCATTAAGATGAGCTAAGTACTGATTAATAAGGAAAGTCTTCCAGCTAAGCTCCTCCTTTGAAGGTAAAATTCGAAACTAGTAACTAGGCTCTGCACGAAGAAAAAGAAAGGGAGGGAAGAGCGCTTGGGAAGGTCTAAAAACATAATGAAGATGATGATTTTTGGGCTTAAAGAATTGCCTTTTCGAGAAGAACGATAGCGAAAAGGTGTTGAAGATTCGATACGCGAGTAATAAATATCAACCTTTTTGTTCAGTCAAGAGAAGAAACCATTCTTCTTTAATTATATCTTATTATTTATGGTCTGGTTTTTTTCTTTTTTTTTATTGTGATATGTTTTTAACCCTAAAAACATTGTGTTATTTTTTTCGAAAAGAGATTAAATCCAAAATTTCAAATCACTATAACTCTGTAGGTTGTTTACTGTCTTACAATATCTATTTTTGATGATTAATGTTCGATAGTTAATCAGAAAGATTGTATTCAGGTACAAAAAACACAAACACAAACACAATTTGAAAGCGATAGAAATCACCAAAAGAAAAGGAATGTAAAGAAAAGCAAGAGTACTATTTGATTGAAATTTGAGCGCATTTGGGTCAGATCTAGGTTGAGATCTTATGACGATCTCGCAATTGTGTGATTATTTTCAAAACTTTGTAGGTTCAATTTAGTTGAAACGAAATGAAACGAGATCAAAGAATCGACACACAGTCGGTCACATGTTCCATACGCTTTGAGAATTTGTGGGATTCTTAAGCAGGCAAGTTCATATATCGCCATCGTCATAGTAGTACAACAAAGTATATCCACTACGAGCACATCCACTCAGTCAGTGATGTCATTTCGTTTGTGACGCTCAACGAGCATATGTAAGGGCTTTTGTAAAGATAATCGTAAGATTTTGAATAGGTCTGGACAAGTCTTTATATCTCAATACGTTTCTATATCCGTCTATCCACCTATCCGTCAGCTAGTCAAACGATCGTTACTCGTGTTGTTCTAAAAATTAGAACAACGTATAATTAACTTACAATTTTCTGAGAACACTTCAACGAATACTTTGTTAGCGGTTTTGACTAGATTTGGCCTTAAAGAGTGTTTCGTACAATTAAACATTTTGCACAATAACGGAAAACTTAATTTTTGATTAACATTGTATATCAATAAAATTTTTGAAAACAACATAACACTAAAACTTTTATAAGTGCCAGCCCGTAGAAGCTTATGTTGTAATGTTTTTTGTAAATTATAGCTTTGACTGCAAAAGAACACCTTTGCAACACCTCATACACTGGAACTCATAACCCAGAACTTCAAATGATTATTTTTTTTTTTTTCATTCAACTACTAAACACATGATAATTTCAAAAATATCAAATATAATAATAAAATAATTCTTCAACACTTCTTTATTAAACATTACAGTCGGGCAAGATCGAACATTATATACCTACGCGATTTCTTCTAATATAATTTTTCGGAATTTTAAGAATTTCGATGTGTTTTCTACATAGCGACTTTTTTAGTGAAAGGCGTTACATGAGGGCTGTTTCCACAAATGGACCGATCCAATCCATTTTCAATAGTGTTCGTTCGTGGGTTAAAACGTGTCAGTGTAACGAATCTCATCAACGTATCTCAGAGATTGCAACCTGTAGGTTGAAGTATGGTAGGTATGCTGACAGACGGACACATGTATTTAAATCGATTCAGAAAATGATTCTGAGTCTATGAGAATCACAAACAGGTGGTAATCTTAAGCCTTTCCAAATGTCATATAAACCCGCAAGTGACGTAGGGTTTTAAAAAACTTATACCAGACATTTGCTATACGCGACCAAGACCGAATTTTTTGCTGCTTATTGATTTTGATTAATTGAGCGCTGTTTTCAGAAGAAACACAATATTTTTATGTGGGCGGACGGACGGACAAACATAACTTGATTGATTTCGCAATTCGTGTAAATGAAGAATGCATATACATACGTATACATAATGGAGCTTTCAATTCCTAATTTTATAATTTTGAAAATCTATAGAGCATGAAGGGAAAGAAGGCCTTTAAAAGTGTTCTATGAAGGTGGGGATAAAGCTCATTTGTGTAGAAAAGAAAACCTCTAAACAGGCTTCAGTTTTTGAGAGTGCTGACCTATGACTAGACATAGTTTTTGGACATTTGGGTTGAGTAAATTTTCCCTATGCTCATATTCATGATCCAAATGAAAGCAACTTTTTTCCTATTAGTTTCGAGTTTTCCTCATTCGATTTCTATATGTACGTCCTTACTCTGGTGACGTTAAAGGGGAAAATTGATACTGCGGTCTATCAACATTTTGCAATTTCATCATCACGATATGTTCTTCAAGTATTTGCAAACGCTTCTTGCTTTTGCAAAGATTCTATCAAATTTATGATACCTTGATCCGATAACTCCGTTGGCGGTTGTAGAAAAAAAAAAAAAAAAAAATTTAGAAAAAAACCATATTTTCAATTAAATCTATTGCAAAATCTTCGCCAATAAAAAGTATTAATAGAGGTCATTAGTATTAATAAAACTTACAGAGAGAAACAAAAACAACAAACAAACATCTAACAGAAAACATGCGAATCTAACCAAAATTTTACAAAAAAAATACAAATAAATTTATATTAAAGTAAAAAAGGCAAAAAAGGCAAAAAAAAAAAAAACACATATAAATAAAAAATAAATAAAACTTCAATTAGCTGAGAAAATAATTAGAGCTCATCGTGACTCTTATGAAATCTTTAGTTTTTGTTTGTTGTATCACATCGTTGTTATTGTTGTTATTATTGTTAGTATATTAAATTAGAAAATCTATAACTCTAATATGTAATTACAAGCTGTTGTACAGGGTAGTGAGCACAGCAGAAACAGAAGCAAAACAAAAAAGAAAACAAGAACAAGAATAGTTAGTTAGTTACACATACAACTTAATTAACTTTGACTTTGTATTCTTTCTTACCAATGGCTTGTGCTTGGATCTGTGTGTGTGTGTGTGTGTGTATATATAAATTGCGGTTTATGAACACGATAAGTAATCTGGTTTAATATCAGACCATGTATAAATAAACATATTTTACATAAACGCATACTTTACTGTGATTAATCAAACAAATTAAATTTATAGACGTTTTTTTCCTTTCCTTTTAACGCTCACTGTTTATGTACGAGCAATAAAAAAAATAAAATAAGAATTAAATCTATTCAAATAAATTAGTATTAGAACAAAAAAAAAACACAAAAACCAAAAGAAAAAGAAAGGAATTAACGTGAAAGAGACTCAATCTATATTTGAATTGGAAACCCTCCGATGCCTGGCTCTGGCTTCTTTTCGCTGACACTCATTTATACTGACACTATATTACAATACTTTAGAGTACACATTCCTAGCAAAACATCTGCCTGTAACGTAGGCATCCGGTTGCATAGCAACGACTAAACATATACCTTACTGCGGTTGACTTAACAAAGCACCGTAAGTTACCTTAACATATAACGAAGTGGATGTAAGATGAGTTTTTTTTAGTTTCTGAGTCGGAATGTAACTCGTCGCACTGAATAGTACTGTGAAAGTATTACGACCACGAAAGCGCCCATCTGTAGGGTTTGCAAGTAGGGGCTTTTCAAGCTACGCACCTGAAGAGTAAACAACATGGTTTTCTTAGAGCTTTGAATAGATCAAGGCAAGGAAAAAAGACAATGATGAAGGTCAGTGGAACAATTAGCACAACTGATTAAAGCTACATAACCTGGACGCCATATTTGTAGAGTCAACCGTGTGTAGTGTATTAAGCACTCATCCAACCCAACGCAGCCACTACTACTTGATCAGCAAAAGGGTGTAAAGTTACATTTAAATACAACTAGAAAGTGGTCATCCTAAAAATTTTCACAGAATTCTGTTAAACCATCAGTGGTGAGTAGGGACAAAATAAGCCTATAAGGGCGCAAAAGACGACCGCACAAAAACCGGTTTGAACGAACGCATAAACAATAATTTTCGCAACACAATTAAAAAGTATTTTTTATGCGGAGAATAGACCCCGCATAAGCCCACAAAAAGGACTGCGCAAAAACAGGTTTGCGCGTACATTATTATACATTGTTACTCTACAGGGACAACACACTTTATAAATAGGATCTGCAGCATACATATGAGTCCACAAGTTTTCTAGATAAATTATAAATTTCAATCAATTTCACTACAACATCATCAGCGTCACATTGTGAATCAATTTAGCCACGTCTGTCCATCTGTGCGTCCATGTTGATGTGTCTCCTGGTTGTAAAAATTAAGATATCGACTTTAAATTTGACAAAAATATTGAAAGTTCGTGGACTTAGATTGGTGTTCAAAAAGGGTCAAATTGATTCAAGCGCGTACGCCCATAGTGTAGCGTAATTTGGAGGAAACTCTGCTTCTCTAGGTAGAGATTTGGGTATCTTTACTCGTTACACATAAATTATAAAAAATGGAATGGCGAAATTTTCTTAAGTTATTTTATGGGGGAAGCTACTGTTCATATTCAAAATTGAAAAAAATCGGCCACGCCCTCACAAGCTTATAGGTGACAAAAGTTTTAATTTTCATCTGAACTTCAGCTGTTTAAACGTCTTTAACGTTTAACAAACTTAATTTACTTGTCATGGGTTCCATTCTTTTCCAGTTGCTACCGTCATAACAAACCACAACGTAGGCTTTATTGCCATAAGAACCTATTCTACCTATATAAAGCGTTACTTTCCATTATGTTAGAACTCTTCTATGGGTTGGTATCGAAAAAACGAATGGTCGAAAAAGTGGTCTGGCGAGAACCATTTTCAATAGCGTTTCTCCTCGGGCTAACACTCGTCAGTGTACCAAATTTCATCAAAATATCTCAAAAATTGTGACCTGTGGGCTAAACACGATAATGTATAGACAGAAGTCATGTTTAGATCGACTCAGAAGATTATTCTGAATTTAAACGCTTCTAGGTGTTACGTACGTCCGTACAAACTTAACACATTATACAATAAGTGTTGTAGGGTATAAGGAATGATAGTGAAAATGCAGGATTCAGCCCCAGGAGCATACAACTTTCTTACTTGTTTTTCTTTTTAATCCATGTCTGTCAAGTTCCGTCCGTATTATGCTATGTTAGCTAAAAGATTCGAAAACGACGAAAACGGGGATCGAAAAATTTGGAGGCACAATTTAGAGAAGCCTTAGAGGAGAGGTGTATAAACTGAAAATTTGAAATTTGAAAAATAAAAGTTGAATGCCCTTTGCGTTTACAAACTTACACACATATGCGTACCCATGCTTGCTCTCGTATTCGCATACATATATAATATGGAAAAGATATGCATTTATTGGACACATTATAGCAAAATGAAGCATGTTAAGGCAATTAACAGTGAAATGAATAAAACAATCACTCACTCACTCACTCATAGTCGCATATATTTAGAATTAAAGCCTAAGTGAAGAGATTGAAACGCGGATATCAAGTGAAAATTGTAACACGCGCGTAGTCAACAAACAAGCACCGGACAAATGCATAGAAAAAAAAGAAGAAAAATGCTCACATTTGACACACAATGACAATCGTATCTACATATGTATACATATATATAATTAACAAACATGCGCACACATGGGTAATAAACATGAAAATACGTGTGATACTTGTTGTTTTAAGACATGTATGTATGTACAGGTACAATTCTCTTTCGTGAATGGCAGAAATATACAAAAAAAAAAAAAAAAGAAGAAAAAAGAAAAAAAGAAAAACTACTAAAATAGTAATAATGCTTACAAATTGAATAAAAACGAAATGATAATAATAAAAATAAAACAAATAGACAGACAAGCAATTAGACCGACAGACAAATATGCTGACTGGCTGTTAGGCTGACGGGCGATTGCAGCAAAAGCACAACAACTGCAAAAATTACTAAAAAAAATAAAAAAAAATTGGAAAAAAAGTAATATTGTAAAAATAGAGAACAACTTTCACCCAAGGTCATTGTGTCTTTAACTGCGCCGTGCTTTAGCCTCAGTCAGTTTGGTTAGTTTGGCGATCACACACAACTTGTCGACGCTTTGATTTAAAAACACACATAAACATGCACATATATATATATATACACGTATGCCGGATAGATAGATAGGTATAACTAACTATCTGTACGAACATTAACACAACCACAGCAACATGAGCAACATCAGCGCAATGGTAGCTATTTCTGTATATAATCGTAAAGTATAGTTTATGATCGTATAGCTATAGTTGGTGTTGGTGTTATTCGTGCTGTTGTTACTGTTGTTGCTGTTGTTGTTGTTATTTAAGTGTCCATTTAAAGGGGCTAGAAGAGCGAAGTGCATCGTTACCCATTACAACAAACCTATGATTGACTATAGCCACCACTACCACCACGACTTTATGGATTGCATGCATTGCTTGTAATGGCACTCCAGCATAGATTACATATTTATCTATGCATATATGTGCAATTATGTGTGATCAATATAAACGTAGTTGCAACAATGTTGGTCATCACGTTCGTTGGCACGTCATTTTGCACTTGGCGTTTGAATTTTGTTTTTTCCTTTCTTTGATGAGTTTTCTTATCTTTGCTTTTTTATTTTTAGTGGGTCTGTCACCTCTGCGTATGTTTGCTTTGGTTTGGGTTTACCTATAAGTCGATATATGTTTAAGTTGTTTAGCAAATGAACTCTCTTGCTTATAGCTGATGTTGTTTGTCGTTATTGTTGTCTTTGAGACAACAAATAATAAATTGTTGGCAATTTCTAGACAATTTTTATTGCTACTCGATAAGTAAACAAGAAAGAAATTATAGTCGGCTTGAACCGAATTTATTCATACCCAACCCGTAAGCTTTTCCTTTTTTCTATGCAAAGAAACTTAACAGAAAAAAGTAGGGCCATTGCATTCGGGCAAGGCCGACTGTTTGATATCCTTCATCATTTTGTCTGATACCGTCATATATTCATTTTCGAGAAGAGAGATTTTTTTGGATGTTTTTAATCGCGACTGATTCAAAACTTACACTAAATTAGCTTTTTTTTTAATTACATTTTGCTTTTTTTCAGGTCTGTCCGTACATGTACACACGGGCGTATCTGCAAGAAATTCGATTTCCCCTTTTCACGTACACTTATCCCTAGTGCTCGATTAAGCAAAAACTCTTGAATTTTTTGGAGAAAAAAATCGTTTTCATGTTAACTAAAAATGCATCAAAATTATCCGAAAATTTGTCTGCGATGAGTGATGATTGTAATAAAAAGAGAGAAGGAGGAAATCTTTTAAAATTTTTTATGTATTTAAATGTAATTAGACGTTTTCTATTGAGCAGAGAGTAGGTACCCAGGACAATTTATTTAATCAAAATTTTGCGTGTGACTGCTTTTCGTTACACCTGCTTCTTAAGTTCTATGTAGAGCAGTCGCCTAAGAGCATTTATATATCAATTTTTCATCTGTTTAAAATTACGTTCAATATGCTTACTCATAACTCCAAAAAAAAAGAACAAAATTTTATTAAGAATAATTTGTGCTGTGTCATCAATTGGTTTGTTGGAATATGTTTTCTGTGTTCACCAAGCAAAACGTGGGCAGTATATGAACAGATGTTGAGAATCGAGCTTATTTTGCGAGAAGAGAGAACATTTGAGAACATTTCTCAAATTAAAAGTTCACCCGAATCAGAGCGAACCAAATCTGGAGTCTAATAACGTGCCTCCACTTAAAGATTCGTGTTTCACGTGTATTTAAAAAAAAAAAATTAATTTTAGATATAATTGATTTGCATTTAGTTTGTTGACTTTGAACGAGTAACTAAATTCCACGTCGTTCTCCACAAGTAGGGTTGTTTGCTACTTAAACTAGCTATAAACCATATTAGACAAAAAATCTCATCGATTGATTTATCAATGATTACGACAGCAAATTCCTTTGTAAAAGACTTGTCCTGGGAATTACTGAGATCGAACAAGCGAGCTTCGGCCATCTTCCCAGACTATTCCATAACATTTTCTAAATATAGAGGAGGATTTTTCATTTTGAAAATACATTTTAACATCAATAAAAGTAAGTAATAAAAATAAAAAATTCAAGAGTTAAAATATTTTCTTCTCCCTTATACCGTCAATACTTTCTATTGAAGCAGCTTGGATTTTATCAATCTAGTATCTTAAAGGGCACCTATACTATTGTCAACGTTTCCTACCTACAGATAGATAATATTGGAAATAGTATATTTAACAGTTTGTTATTTAAATGAATAAAATTTCTCTATTCACATGATTTATAAGACGTTAGGAAAGATTGTTTAAGATCCATTGAATTAGTTATCACTGTTCATTTCTTAGCTGGCCAAAATTCACCTTCTGAAAATATAATCCATTAGTAACGGTCTATAGATAAATTAATAACTGTTAACGAAGCCGTCGATATTATCAATTCAGAGACGGGTGTAAACTAAACAAAAGCCTACAAACATAAATGCCTAACTTATCCAAATCATGATGACACAGTTTGCACTCGATGGCTTTTTTGTAATTTCGAACGTTCAATGATTACAAAAATAGCTGAAAAAAGTATTTTTTTTAACTTCGAAAACATTAAAATCATTCAAAAAAAAAAAAAAAAACATTTAAACAGGTTAAGAATGATTATAGGCTGAAAAAGTAACAATAGTAAAAGAATAATAAAAAACAACTTACTTTATTGTTATTTAAAACACACAGTTCGGCGTATATTCAAACGCACACACATAATTTTTTGTCTCTGCTTTTTCACTTTACATACCAAGTAGTCAAGACCTAAATTACAATTTCGGCAGGTACGTGGCCGGAGAAGGAGTGGAGTAAAACAGCGCGAAATAAGTGGCACTAAAGAATTTCACTTTTTAAAAATAAATAACACTTTGTCATGAATTTGCGATTTTCTGAACGCTCTTTACACTCTACAACCGCGTTTGAGGCTCGGGTATGAGTATTTCTTCCCTGCTCCCTGACAGAGTGATTTATTCAATTAGCAAGTTTATGCCTTAAGTCTTTTGTGCTTTTTTTCATACATTGTTGCTATTATAAAATACGTGGAATACATTACATCTACATGTTTGCCCATATACATGTGTATGCATAAGTATATATAGATATATGTACCTATATGCGAAATACTTATTTATTGAATTCATATACAAAACGTATAAGCGATTTTCATTCAACCCGGTCTTCTTTTAATAAGACAATCCATAAATCCATATCGATCAATTTTAAGATAAATCTCTTTCGCATCTCATTATTTCTTCTTCACTTCATTTACTGCAACGTCAGTAAATGAAAACTTCAACTTCAAAAAGTCAAAATGCCATTATATAACGAAGAACCGTTATATGCTGCTACTACTAATCTTCTTACTTTGTTCTGGCTGTTAAGAACAACTTACGCTCAAAAATTTAGTGCAATATATATAAAAAATTTACCCTTTAGAAATTTATGGTGGACATATTAGTCTTTGGGAAAATGCCTGTCTATTTTTGTACATTTTTGTCATAAATCAAAATATTTATCTTTAATAACACAAATAAATTTATATTTGCTTTAAAAGTTTATTTCCGTACAATAAGCTGTTTCATTACTACGTATTAAAATATACCATACAGCTGTCTCTCTTTTATTTCGTGAAATCTAACTGCTTGAAAAAGTGAGTGAATTTAACAAATAGTCCCTACGAAAGAAAACGAGCTAACAAAACGGGAAAGAGTTTACTCTCTTTGGTTATGAATGCCTGCTTTGCCTGCATTGCATTGGAGTTTAGGAGAAAATAAAAAATATACGTTTCTTAACCACGTTGCTATCTCGCCTTGTCATACCTACATTCATTGCGACGATAGTGAAAGCAGATGCACAACGTATATACGAAGAAGATTATCCTCTGATGACAACAAGGAAGATTTTGTAAATTGTACGGGAGCACAGCAGTGCGACCAAATTAACACGAACAGCAGATTTATACTTGTTCCTGGCAGCTGAACACTAAAAAGAAACCATAAATTATAAAATTTTTTTTTTAATTTTAATTAATTTTATAATTTGACAGGACATTTACATTTTTTCATTTATATAAATCAAAATTAAATAATATACTAAATTAATTAGAGTAAATGGTACTTCTATTATCTGGAATTCCTTGAAGTCAATTATTTCTTCTATATGGATATCTTTTTTTTTATTTTTAAATATTCGACAAACACCATTTTAAATGTTTTCTAAAGTGTTCCTCTTAAAACTTTCATCAACCTCTAAAGGTTCCCTTTAAAGCTAACGTATAAATACAGGTTTGATTGAATACTTTGAGAAGAAGTCTATTATCATATATTATTTGTGATTATTTTATTTATTATTTTACACTTGTCACGGTTCTATCTTTAGAAGAAAATAAAGGCTCAATTTACATTTTTGAAATTTACAACGTAAACGTAGGCATTCTTAATGCGATAGCTATTGTATTGATCATTAGGAAATTATTTTAGAAAGCAGGCAAACAACAGTCAATGTATTTGTTGTGACAAAGTTGTTTTATCCCGACCAGAAGAACAGATGCAGATCGATTCAATAATCCATAAAACTTTGGTGAAGCCATACATAACAACGTTTGCATGTAACCTATGAACAGGACATTTGGAAACGAATGGAGATCTTTTATACCGCGGGACGATTTCAAACTTGATAAATAGAAATTCTATTGAAATACGGCATATAATACAAGAAAAAATGTGAATGACACATGTATTATTTATCAATTTACATCGATATGATTTGTGCACGATACACTAATATTGGATTTCCTTACCACATTCTGTATAGTAATTGTACAAATTCAGACTGAAGTTTGTTACGAGTTTGTGCAGTCATTCTTCAATATTTACAATGCAATCGCTTTCGCATGTATTCTACTCTATTTCACAATTTTAATATATACTTTTTAATTTAATAAAGGAAACAAAATGCATATTGTTTATTTATCAGATGTAAATGAGCTTATATTACGGTCACCCGAAAAGAATATGGTTTTATTTTCTTAAGCATTGTTGAATATGGCAATATAATTACCTTTGGTTCGTAGGCGAATATAACACCAAAATTTCTTTCAAGTTTCAATAATTTTTTTACGAAAACATTAAATATTTAAGTTCATTTATATTATTTATCTAAAAACAAGTATTTGTTTATATTCTTAACGGAAGGAAATTATTATCTTATGTTTCAGAGCTGAAAAGAAAAATTATTGCTACTTTTGGCTAAATTTTCTTATTATAACGATCACGAATTCGCAGATTTGGGAAAAACTTACTCTAGAAATTGGAAACCTATAGGTAATATCCTTTTCTTTCCAATAAACAATTCGACAAATTAAAAACGCTACGAAAAATGAAAGGTACTTAGAAAGAATCATATGTTAACTTCATGGCTATCATATTGCGACTGATCCGCCGGACTGACAATGAATTGTGAATTGTATAAGAAGAAGAAGAAGCAAGCCAAGAATAATGGCTGCACTTTTTCTCCAACACGGAATTTTTTTAAATAACATTACGAACGCCGTACTTTCGTTAAATAACATTACGAACGCCGTACTTTCTGTTAAATAACATTACGAACGTGTCGCTTTCTGTTAAATAACACCACAAAGTGATGCTTTCTGGTAAATAACAGCACAAAGTGATGTCAAGTTTGTATACGAAAAAAAATGATGTGGACTGAACGTACTGCGCGCTGTCATGTTGCGATCCTGCATAAAGCAAGAAAATAAAATAATGTAGAAAATTATTGGTAAAAGATGACATTTATAAACAAATGGTCGTGAAGTATTAATAAAGTATTATGAAAAGTTTTAGCGAAAAATGTTTTACAATAAAAAATAGAAAAGGATTTATTAAAAAATAACACAAATACAACAACTTGGCAAAGTTAACGCCATTGGAGTAAAGGAAAGAAAAAAAAACTACACGGATTAAGAAATGTGTTTGGAAGAGAAATTAAATTAATTAAATAAAATAAAGAAAATTGCAAAAATTAGTTATAAAAACTCAAGAAACTCAAGAAGTTTCTAATAAAAAGGTGAATATTTAAAGTGTTTAGATGTGCATAGATTGGATTAAAATTTTCTCCAAGAAATGAGAATTGCATTTCATTCATCGGCTTTTCTTGTACGTGGAGAAGGCGTATAAGAGGAGAGTGTGCAAGATAGAGAAAAAAGAACACACAGCTGGATTTATTTTATTGTTTATGAAAGATGACTTTAAATATAAATATACAATTAATCCAAATTTAATTTAATCCAATTGTCGTCTCTACCGTTTTGCACTTAAACCACTAAAGCATCATGTAAAGGGAACTGTTGTGTCAGCAGTTTTTGCAAATTGATTTTTCCCTACTCTTTAGCAAAAGCAGTCAAAATTTTTGTAATAGTAAAAGGAAAAAATTTAATTAGGGATTTTGTTTTAAATATATTTTAATCCATATTTGTTTTTGCAGTTAACAAGCAAAAAAAAAATTCCCCACCCACTCACGCATATAATAATAATTGTCACATTTCCTTCCAATAGCTGTTGTTGTGAATTTTGAAATGTTTTGCTGCATTTGTATGTGCATTGTTGATACGTGCTCTTTGTTGACGTAGAGCTATCAAGTTGTCTTAAATGTCTTTTAATAACGTGTGCCTTTTATAGGTTTCTCCACATCCGTCCAAGCGTCTGTCTGTTAGTGTTAAGTTCCGGTATCAGCAGCGCCATGACATAGACAACAAAAGCTTGTAAAACATACAGCGATTATTCTTTCATAACTAGCACACACCAGCCACACACACGTCGCAATGCCTTCTACGTGCCCCTTCATTACAGTGGCGTTATCGTTGGAAGCAAGCCAAAAGGGGTAAATGTATAAAAAGCAAAAAGTTTTTTAAAAAGCCATCCATGTCGAATGTAACAGGAGTTTTTCAACGAAAATGATGACATGTATTACCTGGTTAGTGGTGTCAATAAGAAGTTAATTTAGGCCCTTATAGTAATGAATGTTTAAAAGACTAAAGAAGGGCTACCACATCGCTAATTTCGCCTGGCATTCATCAAGAACCCATCAAGGCTTACAGTCCATTAGCAATTTCTGGTATAAACCGGAAATTTTACATTGAAAAATCGTGTTAAGGTTTTAATCAATTATTGAAACCCTTTTAACAATTGATCAAATCCACAATCTGAGCTTTGGAATTGTATGCAACCTTTTAACCCCTTCGCTCGTTATCGTCTTTCACTACGCATACCTTGTGAGATTTGCACAAGTTTCAATTTCCGATTCAAAAGGAATCCATATACAAAATTTCGTTTCCCAGTGCAATACCCTGTAAGACTATCGTTTTGTTCTTGCCGTTGATTTGCTATGCATTTCTTTCAGCGAGCGAGAGTAGAAACAAAAAAAACCAAAAAAGAAAAAAGGAGTAGTCACCATGCACATATATATTTTATCTTTTGATGTTTTCAATTCATTGCATCCGCCAGTATGTCTGTATGTCTGTCTGTTTATCTCCCTTTTCTGTCTTATACAATTCTTTTCAACCAAACACACATTCGTATGGTTTGCATACATTTTGTGCTTTTCATTTGTCCGTCCGTCTATCTGTTTGCCTTGCTGAATGACAGTCTTTCAAAAAACGTTTTCATATATACTTTTTTATTTTCAATTGAATTGAATAAGTACATGCATATAATATTTCCACTGTTGCCGTAGTTGTTATTGTTTTTTGTACTTTACCTATTTTTATATATGTATATTCTAATTGTTTTCAACTTGTTTCTTTTTTCAAAGTTTTCTGCTGTGCTGTGCCGCGCTTAGCTGCTTGCATTATTTTTCCTTTTGCCTTAAACAGCACAAATTAAACACACAACAGTAGTAGCATAAATCCAAAATAGACACCTCTTTGCCGACGTTGTATCTATTTGTCTATTTGCTTGCCTGCCTGCCTGCCCGCCCGCCGCCCTACCGTCCGGTGTGGTGCCGTAGTTGTCTTTCTTGGCCCACCACTCCGTGCAAGCAATCTCTTCATTTACTTGTTTTTTTTCCATTTTTTTGCATTTTTTTGCATTTTTTTTTCCATTTTCTTAAAATAACCACTTAATGCATAAGTACCGTGTTATATTTTGCTTGATTGCCTTCTTAATATGCCACAAACATTGTAACGTGTACATATGTAGGTATATGCATGCACATACTTAGCTGTATAACGTAACGTACCTTGCTATGTGTGACTGTGCGTGCTTGGAAAGACATGTTGGTGCATTTTCTTGTCTTGTTGTTTACTTGTTTAATTCCTTCGACTAGTATCATGCATTTCCATTACAAGACATGATTGCCTCTTTACATACGAGTGCATATCAATGTGTGTGCAAGTATGTGCGTATGAGTATGAGATTCGCGTGCGTATACGTCTATTTACTTCTGTTTTGGCCACTTGAGCAGGTATCATCGTCATTTCATCCTTATGATCATCACATGTTTATGTATGTTTGTGTTTTGTAAACACTTCTTTTTTCATCTCTACAAAACTAAAAGCTAAAACACTTGCTATGGTTTCATTTTACTATCGAGTATTAATTTCATCAATTTTATTATTATTACTCTTATTATTGCTATCGTGTTTATTACTAAGAAAATGATGGCAATAACATCCGAGAAAACAACTTGTCTTATATGCTTCAACCGATTATTTCAATCGACGGAATGATAGTCCATACTTTAAATTCAAATCAATTTTTCTTCTCTCTTTTTCCCCATAAAAGGTCTTCCCTTTCGCGTATTTGGATTTAATTAAAAAAAAAACCGTGGCTGCCGTCTTTGAGTCATCGTCGATAAAACAGTCATTGCCAAAAGAAAAAAGTCATAATCTATCAATAAATAAACAAAATAAAATACCTTTTGGAATATTTGCTAAAGAAGTCATAGCCATTGTTAGAGTACATCCTCTAAAAAGCCACTTAATCATGTGAGACATGAGTTTGTGTAATGTTCGTTACTTATCGACTGACTCGCATAGCGTTCTTATTAAAGAGATTCGTTCATTTTATTTCCATAAAAAAAGACCTTTGGCATTGCAGTCTCTTCTTCTTCTTTGCATAAAACTTTTCAATTTAAACCATTTTGTCACTTAAGCGAAGGGTATTCACTCGTGTTATTTCATTTCAGTTTCGTTTTCCCTTTCCTACAAGGTCTGCATAAAGGAATGTGCGTGTATGTTGGTAGTCAGGGGCGGCCTAGGTTTGCTTAGTGCATAACACACTTGTTTTCATAATCTTCACCGTAATGTGGTGTTGTTCCCACTTAGCGTGACATTCAAGGACAATCTGGCCATCTCTTTTCGTCGTGTGTCATAGGGACACTTTTATAGTTGCGCAAAGTTGGCGAAGCTTATCTTTGTCAAGAACTACGTATAATGGCTGGCACTAATCATGAATTCCCTGCAAAATGCATGCTATAGTTAATACTTTCGCGACGAGTGGCGTATACGTACGGCAGTCACTCACTGTATTGCATACATTGCAAGCATGCATTGGTGGCGAGGAATGGTTAAGTTTCGCCGTCGCGAACTTGACATTTAATGAAAGAATGTTATAACGATCGCATAACAAAATGATGTGAACATATGTCATCAAATTCGCCTCGAAGCCAACACTCTTACTCGTGCGGGATCCTTAGAAATATATTCTGCACCCTGGATATGAACAAATATGAATTTCAAGTATATCCGTCCCTCCTTCCGTAAGTTGATCAATTTTTATAGGAAAATTTGGTATCGATTTCTCCTTGCTCCTCCATATGCTCCTACAGTGCACTGGATTTAAGCAAAGGTCAATTTCAATAATGTCCGTCTTTCCTTCTCTAAGTTAAAAAAAAAAAGAATTTACCACTTACTCTTATTGCTCTCTTCCATATGCTGCTTCATTAGAAATATATATTCAGCACACTAGGTTTGATAAAGGATGAATTTCGAGTACACCCGTCCTTCCTTCTGCAAATTGCCCGATTTAAAAAAAAAAACCGTCTATTCCTATTTGTTCCTCCTGTATCCTCCTACGCGAATATATTTTGCAAATGTTCACTAGTGTTGAACATATTTGGATCAAATTGATTTATTGTTTTAATTCTATTTCCAAAAAGAGTGGTGTTGCTTTTACGGAAAGATGTTTTAAAAATTGCTCATAAATTAAAATTATTTGTCATCATTCTTGATCGCTTCTTCATTCCTTCTTTTTTTCTCATATATGGACATTACGAATGATTACCTGTTTTTGGTTCGCCTTTAGGAAATGTTGGGTGTTTACTTAACAAACTTTGTTCTGAGTTCAAAAATTTTGTCTAAATGCATGACTAGAGAAAGTATGGATTAGGAAATGACAAAAAAGTGTTCTAAAAACCAGATGGAACGGATGAAAAACAGACATTTTGAAAAAAGCGATAGTGATATGTCTGAGCAACGATTATAAAAGCAGAACTTTTGTTCGAAGACTCTCTTATAGTAAATACGACAGTTGCTTAAAAGCAGCTATAATATCTTGTTACGCGTTGCAACTAAGAAACTGTTCTTAGGCCTCCTTGGTCGTTCGGGGGCCCCGGCTTAGCCACCCCAACGTTTTCATAACGCTTGTCATACACGTACATATGGGAGAGCGTGCTTATGTGAATTTCACTATTTAAACGCAGTAGCTGTAACATTGTTGTAATTGTGTGCACTGTAGTTGTTGCGTTGTTGTGTTTTCCGTACACGAAACTATGAATCATCGAGCATTGCAAGATGTCATTGAACGTTATTATATAAATGGTTATATTAGTAATGGTGCGATGGTGGTTTTAGAAGGATGTGAATGTAAAAATATTTTGGATCATATATACATACATACATATATATGTACATATAAGTGAATAGCCATTGTTTGAATGCTGGAAAGGCGTAATATCTCTATGCGTATATGTGCATTTATGTATGAATATAATCTCTACATAACGTCCATATGCACAATGCAAAAATATTAAAATTAATCTAAAAGAAATGAAAAAAAAAAACATAAAAAAAAGCATGAGCAAAACCAGTTTCATTTTTCTCCAAAAACAAAGCGAAACCGAATTTATAACTTAATATACTTGTCACAGAAATCATTGCGTCCGTCACTCGTTAGAATTCGAATCCTATTCTATTTTTTTGCTTTTTTCACAAGCTTAGTATCAAATAAATATATATATATATATATTCTTATTTTATTATACTCCGCTATAGTTATTCTTATCTTTATTTGTTTCATTATTCATCGATTCATATACTTACATATTTATAAATACATTTATATTTATTTATCATCATTTATATGGGGTATGGGGTAATGGATCTCTCTCTCCTCGCTGAGCACTCTTTTGATCTCCGTTTTCTAGTCTACAAGTTATTTAATTTATATGATCTTGTTTCACTTTTTTTTTTATACGTTTTCATAATCATGATCGAGGAATAGAAGTATGCAAGATTCATGCTAGCGTTGGCAACTTCTAGGTAGATGGACACCTCCCGCCATATATTTGATTGCATTATAGGAAGCTTTAGTGATAAAAACAGTGATCCGCTACGTAACTTGTAGCCTTTAAGGGATATTCAACCTAACAAAATGCTAGTTCCGAATATGGTCCGAAATGGTTTATCGAGCCGAAGCAAGTCTTTTCGCAATCTCCGATGTTCTCAAAAAAGGATTTTGCAGATCGAGGCTTGTAAGAAAGGTTGAAATCATCTATTTGAAGCTTTTCGAGTACATCTTCTGCATATTCTATCAGAAGCTGTGCCTTCACCACACGCTTTCAGTAAATGTCCACACATTTCCGTAGCGTTTCTTCCTTGTTGAAATTCGCACAAAACACAGTGGCGTACACGAGCTTTATCGATAGCTATGAGTACAAAATCACGTCTCGCGTATTAGTAGCATGAATAATCTTCGCTTCAGTTCGATTGCTAGGTTGGCTCAGAAAGAGCTAAATATGCGTCAAATGAATATGCGCACACTTATTGAAACATGTTTTAACCGGAACAGACAGAACTTTCGTATTACATCCAAGGATGATCATAGAAATGTTTCCAATCGATCAACTGACTTGGGTGATCCCGATGCATTGATTTAAAACAATGGGTATCTGGAAGTCGCCTTCACGGAAACACTTTTCCTTTTTTTTTTTTGCTTGTTTTTCATGTACGCTCCGTATGCTTGCGTAGACAGAAGCGCATGTATATCTATACATATAAATATTTGTAATATGATATAGTTGCCTAAACAATGATTGTTATCAACATCGTGTTATATCACTGATATGTAAAAATTGCAAAACTGACCAAATGTCAGGCAACCTCGGCCATAAGATACCCTAACTTACCCATCAAATATTAAATTAAATGGGATCACTAATATAAGAGGCAGAAGTAGGCTGAATTGGGAGAATCACGTTTATATTTCAAACAACTATTCTCGTCTTTCTCAATTTTCATCATAACACATTTAAAATGACGCCTTACATCGTCGCAAAACGATTGTAAGCGAGCTACTATAAAAGAATAAACCCACTCCATCCAAATATTCCATATTCGTTTAACGTATAAAAATATGGTTTTCAAGACCTTTCACATCAAATTTCATCGCAATACTTTGAAAGTTACGTCCGGTGTGACAGATCGATACAGTTAAGTGGGAGAGGCGGAGAAAGAGGTAGATGTAAGTGTGTTTAGAAAGTGATTACGAATCGATTGTTAAAGTGAGAGAGACGTCTATGTCAGGAGCTTCTGCTCGTTATAGACGTCCACGCAAACCCTGTGCATCTTGTTGGGTGCAAAATCTTTTCCATGATGGCAACTACATTTAGATACTGTGGACCTAAACGTGGATATATGCATCATGTAAACGGACGTCTTTTCATCTTTACGTTGTTCTAAGGCATAATACCACTTAAGTGTATGTCGGAATACAATTTACGTCCAGGCATTTAAAACTTTCGACAGAAGGATCGATCGCTTGCAAAGTTGTTAGAGGAGCGTAAAATAATCATGAAAAAGAATATATCTAATGGCGATACTGTCAGTATAAATTTCCAAATGAGACGTTGTGCTGTGTTTTGTAAATAACGCAATAGAAATAAACTTGAATTTTTTAATTCAAAGTCGAGGGGGGAACATATAAAAGACTAGGTGGAAGTCTTATCACAGGCATATTCCAGAATGGAAGAAAACTAATTGTGAGTCGATTTAAACATTCGTCAACTCATCCACAATTTATTCTTTTGTTTCAATTATTATTATTACTATTGTCCTTGGTATCGGTGCGCTACAAGCACTACTTGTTACGTTTTACAAATCGTGCCCTGTTGGTGAGAACTGGCTGAAGTGATTTCAGTTTTTACGTCAGTGGTCATGCGTGTCCGCATTCAGATCGAGTAGAAAACCCAACATTCAATCGGTTGTTTTTGGTCTTTTGAAACTTTGCCGAACAGTATATATATGCTTCAGATATACTTCAGAGAAGAGAGTTATTTAAGGTCTTGTACTGCGATCGTTCAGTAATAGATAAGATAGTAGAAACGCGATACACGTTTTATTTAGATAAGTAAACTTAGGCATGTAAGTAAAGAGGAAGAGACTATAAATTCTTTTTTTTTTATATACCCTACACTACTTGTATTGCAAGAGTATATTAAGCTTGTGCGGAGACTCCAGACGGACTTGGGAGATAAAGTCGCCTTTTATTATACCGATTGATTCAGAATCACTTTCTAGTTCGATCTAAGTTTGTCTGCCCGTCTGGCCGCGCTGTTTTCTTGTGTTCAACTTGCAGACAGCAACCTTTGAGATATTTTGATAAAATTTACTAAACTGATGTGTTTAGTCATTTTAAAATGTCGTTTATGAATAACTTTTGTGGGGTGTGTGGTATTTAATGGTAGTTTTATATATTATTGGATTTCACGTTTTATAATCAAAAAGCTTTGCGCTATCAACTTACGACTTAGATTCAATGTATATATTAAATAAATTTATATAAGAAATGATCTTAAAATCGTGCATTTCGTACGCTATGGTTAACTGCAGGTATAATAACAACCAGTTCCTTTGAATCCATTTTACATCATTTACCCTTTAATCACTTCAAATCTGTTATTTTTCAAGGCCAATGCTACTTGTGAAACAAGTAATAGAGAAAAACTTAAAAATAAATATATGAATGCAGACAGTGACGATTGTTATGTGTAAAAGTATTAATAAAACTCATACCCTTAGAAACTAACAGCTTACCGGTCAATGTATAAAATAAGCTTTGTGTTGATTAAAAAAAATTTACTATTCCAGGTCCTTTTCATTAAATCTGAAAAAAGTCCACTGCTAACCATGTCCAGCGAGGAAGACAAACCTCCAGCTCCGCCTGTCCGTTTGACTAGCAATAGAGGCGGTGATCGCGTAGGTGGTGGCATTACAGGTGGTGCCTCTGGCGATGCGCCTGCTGTGGATATGAAACCTCTACCGAAAGGTTTATTCATTGTCGCTATAATTGTTTAGAATCGTTTTTAAATTAAATGTAAATTTTTATATTTCTTTAGAACCCGACGATCCCGATCGCAAGAAAAAGACTTTAAAAAATAAGATTAAAGGCTCCAAGCCTTCACATCAAGATTCCAAACCTAATATATCGTATCCTACAAATTTCGAGCATACTGTGCACGTGGGCTTCGATGCAGTTACCGGCGAATTTACGGTAAGTTATGTTAAAAAAAACAATTTTTTTCTAATTTTGTTTTATTAAGAACATTTTTAAACGAATGCCTTTTGAAAGAGAGACTTTTGCTGTGAAAAGAAGAAATGTTTTCACTTCTCCCTTCTCCGATGTGTTCTTCTTTTCTTTTTCTTTTCTTTATTTCTTTTGGTTTTCTTTGTTCCTCTTCTACTTCATTTACCGTAGCTGTTATCACTCATAGAAAGCCAACAACAACGGCTATATCTCGTTATCAGATTAAAGCTCATTATATGCAAGTCTGCTAAGGTTGCGGTTAATTGTTGACAATTTCTTTGCCCATACATGCTTAGTTGTAGTGTCTTTTCAATAGCCGCTTGGTTTGGAGCAAGTTTTCCTGCAAAATTTCATTCAAAACGTTTCCATTGGCTGGGAAAATATAATACAATGGAGGTAAACAAAAAAGTAAAAATCAGAAGAGGAATTAAAATGGCCATAAAGAACGAGATGATAAACTGAGGACACATGCATTTTATTACATGTGTAAATATTTTTAATAAATCAGTCACTAGTTGTTCATATAGTGAGCAAATAAGCACTTAACACTTGATAGTTGCGTATTAAAAAGTTGTCTGTTTATTATTTACATGGAGATTATTGGGATTAGAATCTATACCTGCCTTATTGGTACGGCAGGGCCCCATGTGCTATTAAATTTGTGAAAATTTACCAAATGTAACTCAAGTCCATCTTAGATTTTGCATTGGAGCAGTCTCATAGTCAAAAAAGTTAAGAGAAAGCGTTTCAGATTGGTTCAAGTTTCGGAGATAGGTTTATTGCGCTGTTTTTCAGCCGTCTGTGAAACTTTGAATGAAACTTTTTACTTGGTGGCCATGGCAGAGTTTTTCCATTGTTGTACAGAGACTGTAGGACGACTTATAAAATCTGTTTGCATATTTTCATCATTTTATTTGTTGTACTTTACAAGTGCCGAGCAAAACCACAATTTAAAAGGGATCTAATCCTTTTTCAATTCCAACCTACGCATAAAGACTGGCAAGGTCTTTACCAAAATGGAAGACGATATTTTCGATTAAGCGGGCATGACTAAATAGATACTGATTTAGTAAGGATGATATAGGGAGGGTTTCCTTTCAGATATGGCAAACATTGTGACAAAATGAATATGTCCCCATTCTTTTGGTGGGGAGTGTGGATAGATCACAATTCTCAAAAATGTCCCCTTTATGTCTAAAACTCCGAACAGCACTAGGGCCTCAGAGCAAATTAAAAATTTCAGTGTATTTTAATCAATATTCCAAAAACTAAACTCAATAAAAGTTCAGATTGAAAAGAGTTGGCATCGGCAACGCTCCTCGCTTCTAACTTCTAATAAAATGGAAATCTTTGATATTCCGAAAATGCCCACACAAATTAGATGAGTATCTGAAATTTGATGAATTTGTTTAGAGGCACTCGAGAACCGTATTAAAAGGGCGCCTGCTGCAAGAACGTTCTTGGTCATGAACCCAAATGCATTATATATATAGAATTGCGATATATTACACTTGCTGTAGATTCTGGAAACACAATTCAATTATCACTTGATTGTTTTTCCGGCATGAGTAAGCGGATAGATAATAATCACGACTATCGCACTTCGAATCTCAGCGCGTTAAAGTAAGGCGTTTCACTTCCCCTTTTCTCTTCTTCTTCTTGCTGGCCGTCACCAGAGGACATCGCCTGAGTGATGATTAAATCTATTAAAAAAAAAAAGTCGTTTTCGGTTGACTTGTTCCGGATTATATTGATTATAGCTTTTCCTGCTCAAAAAGAGCTTACAGTCCCAAAATATTGCTGTTAGTTTTACCTAATCTCGTAACGGAGAAATGAGCAGGTGCTGGCGTTCGATAAACCTAGAAAGTGCATCAAGTGCCATTTCATGGAAATAATTCCTCCAAGTTCGGTCGCTACTCCACAGTTCTCGAAGTAGTAAATAATATACGTCCATTTACATTAAATTTCATAAACCGTTGAGCTGACTTTTAATTTCTTTTTCATTTATTGTTTTTTTCTTTTATTTTATATACATATATATAAATATATATATATATATATATATGTATGTATACATATGTATGAATATGTATGTATATATTTATATATATTTACATATATTTACATATATGTACGCATTTTATATGCTTTTATGCCTCATTTGCATATTTATTGTCTGCAAGAACGAAAAAAATGCAACAATTTTCAATTGTTTTGCTGCTGGCATATCGAATACAAATACAAATATAAACAGCAACAAAAACTAAAAATCTAGAAAAAAAGCAAAAAAAAACAAACAAACCAAGGATTTCTTTCTTTGTTGTTATTTTTGTATATTATTTGAAAAAAAAAAAAAATGTTTTTTCCCTTTTATTTTTTCGTCTTCTTTTCTACTTTCATTCCAAGCTGCCAATGAAAGTAAGTATTTTGGTTCTCCTTCTCAAACTCAAAAAACTCTTTCGCATTCGCATTCATACCCTCGCCTCACACACGAACCAGACACTCATGCACAGATAAAAATCATTTCGGTTTTACACAGTAGAGAAAAAAAAAAAAATAAAAGTTAAAAAAAAAAAACCCAACTTTTAAACGCTACTCATCCTATTTTGCTCTTGATTTATTTATATTTCAATCCTTAATAAAATTGGATATAATGCGTAGCAACTTGAATTAGTTGACTTTGGCTTATATGGCTTTTTTTTCTTTTCCTTTCTATTCTGCTTCCAATTCGTTCAGTTTGACATTAAACCATTTAAATGTTAATCTAGTGAAAATTCTGACAAACATTATCCGAAAAAAGAGTGGGCTGTGGCAGATCAGAATTATTTCAAGTTAGGAAATCTAAGGGCTTTTCCAAGTCGTATGATAAAGTAGTTTAATAAAAGCTCATCATACAAAGGTATGCTAACGAAAAGAAGTCAAATAAGGGAAGCATAGCATTTAAGGCTTTGCTGAATACACTCAACACCAGGGAGTGTCGGTTTTGTTCTTATTTTTACTCAATGGCCTTCTCCCGAGGTAGACGGGGAGAAAAAGACCATCGAAATGTAGTTTCAAAATCAAGTCATTCGAAAAGTTTGATTTCGAAAACTGAGGGTATTGTATTTATTTATTGAATTAATTCAAATATTGGCGCTTAGTCTTGAAAAGAAATAAATTTCTTGAACATAAACGGAACGTATCAAAATATTCTATCCAGATAATTTGTCTCCGTTGAAGTGAGTGCTAATAGAGTATTTGCTCCGAGCAATTTTCTGCCAACACACCTCCGCAGCAGATGCGGCCACCGCGATGATCGAAGAGATTTTAGTCGAACGCGACCCCATTCCCTGCTACTTAGGAACTAATTTTGAAGCCACTGCGTATGGAATGTAAGGAAGCGATTGTTTTAAGAGCGATCGCAACTTTTACAACGTATTTTACTGGTTGACGAATAGGTGGCAACGATTGGTGACATAACGATGTTGTTTATTATTAGCTGTGCACATGAATTCCTTCCGCTCAAATTGATTGCTTTCTATCACGTAACTGACGCGTTCATTTTCAGATATAGATGACTTAGATATCGATTTTTGAACGATGTAAGGCTGATTGTCTGCAAGTTGTTTCCTTCACTGCGTTTTACGTATTTTCAATTGGGTTAACCTAGAAAAAAATGAAGCTGTTCTATGACTATTTCACCTCCCAACACGCAAGTTTGTGGTACGAGACTATAGATAATAACGAAGCATATTTCGATGATGAAACTAGGTAGCGTATTTTAAATGAAGTTGAATTTTATCCAAAAAAGCGCACTCTGCATTCGCGCTATCTAAAATTTGAGAGAGAGCGCAAGAAACGTTGTCAATTACATAAAAGAACACTTCTCCTCCGAAACCTCCGCCGCTCGCTTGATAGTATAAGATCAACTTTAATTAGTCTTGTAATAATAGCTAATCATTAACATTTCACAAAATAGGCGCATATCCATTAATTTTCGTGTACTTCGTATCGCTTGCGCCATGGATACTTTAAGGTGAGGTGGGAAAAGCAAAGATTGCACTAATTACTAGCTTATGTTCAATAAAAAATAAAAATGTATTTCCTGCGAACGCAAATAATAGTTTCCAAATGATTATTGTAAATGCTTATTAGTAAAGCTTAAGTCAAATCCTATTTAAATGGCAATAAAATACTCAATGAAAAGCTGTGTTTACTTGAGTTATCTAAAGCATAATAGTAGTCGCAATCATTGCGTATTAAATGAACCTGATTGCGAGTTATAAATCGATATCTTTTGCAGGCTATGGTTATCTAAAAAGACAAGTAATCGAGCTTCGACTGCTTGGCATAATTTCAATCTATTGACTACCACGATTGTATCTAAGCATAGTCTTCACCCGTTTTGAAAATCTGTCTTCTCACTCGAGGAAACAATTAAGTCAAGTGCGTCTTGAAGACATGTGTATACATATATGCCTTTCAGAATTTCCAATATATAGATATTCAGATGTTACAAGTGAAAGGAAAAAAATGGCATACCCTCAGATCTCGTTAATGGCTATAAATGAAAGCCGATAC
Organism: Glossina morsitans morsitans; assembly: GCA_001077435.1. NCBI lineage: Eukaryota > Metazoa > Arthropoda > Insecta > Diptera > Glossinidae > Glossina > Glossina morsitans. Next base: position 39,938 of record CCAG010003320.1, read on the forward strand.
AATTTCAGTTTCAAAAGAAACTTGAAGAAAGCACATATGAATAATTAAATCTCCAAACGAAGAAAATATATTTGCATTCAATAAATAAAATATTAAGATTAAAAAGCGTTAATTAGCGAGTGCATGTAATATGGAAGATTATAAGGTACAAACAATTTATTGATTGGTTAATTAATTTAGTTGGAAAAAACGCAGGTATCAGGGAAAAATGTGTGTTCTCTTAAAATGAAATTATTGATGACTTGGAGAGGCGTCAAAGTTTTATAATAACACATAGCAAAATATAAGGAGGTAAAATAATCATGATTGTCTCACCAACGTAGTAGTGCCTGTAGAAAATCGCTTATGCAAAAATTCATAAACAAACAGTTAAAAGGAAAGGAAGAAGCTGGAGAAGGCTGGAAAGATTTTTATTCATGAATTTGTTTGTTTGCCATAAAAAGGAAAAATATTATTAAATAAGAGAAAAGAGTTTCGTCCACGCCCTTCTGCTGCTTCCACGTTTATAAATATTAATTAATGAACTAAACTTAGTTAATTTTTCTGAACAGCTTAAGCACAATTCTTCCCGATCATCTTCATCTTCTTCATTCACCGTCATTCATGTTTTCTTCCGTAGCTAGTAAAAATCTAGCTTTTGTGTTTGTCTATGATTATCTAAACGACCTTAGTAGAAAAAAAAAATATAATCAATTTAACGATAAATTTATTATAGAAAATCTGGATAATAGTTCATTAAATATCAAATTGTTTATATGTCTTTTTGAATGTCATTGCAGGGTATGCCGGAAGCCTGGGCGCGTTTGCTTATGAATTCAAATATAAGCAAGCAAGAGCAAAAGAAGAATCCTCAAGCTGTTCTAGATGTGCTTAAGTGGTTTGACAATACAACCAAGCAAAGGCCGAGTTCAAAATACATGACAAATGCCATAACTACACATTCGGGTGAATATATCACAGATTTCCGTATTGAATTTTATTAATTTTATCAAAAAAAATTGTTTTTGTTTTCTTTTTCTTCAGGATCTTCATTGAGTCGTGTAAGCAGCAGCAGTCCAAGTAGTACGCCTACCGATTCCGAATTGCACGGCTCGAATAGCGGCGGCAACTTAATAGGGGTTAATCTCGGCAGTTTAGCTATTAGTTCCAATGCCAACAGCGGCTCTCTACCTAACTCGAGCAGTTTGTTAACGGGTGGTCTCGGCAATCATCATCCCCCTGCTTTACACGGTCATCACGGACAACAGCATCATGTCACCGCAATTAATACGATTAGTCAATCGCATTCTTATAATTTCGGTGGCAATACAGCTTCATCGTCTTCGCAACATTCATCGGCTAATGAGGACGACATACTCGGCACTCCGCAGCCTCCGCCTCCACCCATCGCGTCACGTCCTGAACGTACGAAATCGATATACACCCGACCCATTGAAGATATTCAACAGCCTGCATCAGCTTTAACACCATTACAGCCGCCGCCACCACCTGCAGCACCTGCAACTACACCTACAACACCACAGCATAACAATGTTGCTCAACCGCAATACAAAACAACAGCAAGCACTGTGGCGGGCACAACTACGCTAGATAAAAATAAGAACAATGCAAGTGAGTATACCGAAAATGAGCGGAATAGAGCAAAACACAATTGGCCATCGCAATAGCAGAGTAGGGCAGCAAGAGAAATTTGAATTTAAAATCAAAAGTAACTTGAGTTCAGACAAATGTGAAAGTTTTGAAGAAGAATCTTTCTTTCGCTTCTCTCTTGTAAACTTGGACATCAAAATGATATGTTATTTTGCCAATTTACTTTAAAAGTCGATAATCAGAAAATTGATAAAAGAAGCTCGACTTAACGCAGTTCTTTCTTCTGCAAACAAATATTATTCTATTCTTATCCACTCAATCGATGTACATTGGCAACTACTTGCAAATTGGTCTCACTTTTACATTCACCTTCCCCGAGTGCACGCATTCAGTTAGTTTCCTTTTATTATCCAGCAATGAGGTAAAATTCTGACTTCATTTAGTTACATAAGTTACTAAGTTAATTCTTGATAAGACTCCACAAATATAAACTAGAGGGCGAATAGAGTTGTGAAGAAATAAAGAAATAAATATCCACATTACTGCCCCACTCAGCTAAAAAATCAAAAATGCTTTTAAAAAAAAAAACGTTTCAACGATTTGAAAATTTCTATACATTTTTAATTAACACATTTTTAAAACACGATTGTTGTTGTTATTATTATTATTATTATTATTATTATTACTTTTTACACTTTTGCTACTAACACAACGCTATCACAACCACTATTGCTAAAAATAATATGAAAAAACGAAAAAAAAAACTTATATAACAAAATGCAGCAGCTGGAACTGGAGCTGATGATGCAGCAGCTTCCACACTTCAGAGTATTGCTCATTATGCTACTACCACTACTACTAGTACCATTCATACCACTACTACTACTACCATAGACCCGAATGTCTCCACTAACAATCTATTATTACTAACGACTACTATCACTACTAATGCTTGTGCAGTCAATATGACTGTTAATACGAATTGTTCTAGTATTAGTTCTCAATTGCCATATATCGATTGTAACACAATCGCAACTACAAGAACAACAATAACAACGATTAATCACGATTCTTCTGCTTCCTCCTTTTCATCGTTTCCCTCGTATCATGACGGCCATCCATTGCCACCCATTTATTGCCCTTCATCATCTTCCTCTTTGATTGGCGGCGAATCGATAACAATGCCAACACCGCCGTTGCCCACACCAATTGGTAATGCACCATCTGGTTTAATTGGCGATCCTATAACAACTGTCACACCGGCTACGCCCGATGCCTCGTTAGTTGGTGCTAACGCCGACGCGGATGTGTTCACATCATCTACAGATTTATATGTACATGACGCGAACACTAACAATTTGACGGCTACTGCGGTGGCGGCAGCCATTTCAACGGTTAGCGGTGGAGCGATAAGCACTAATACGGCAGCGGCCACTGTTACTGCAGCCCCAGTTGCTAATATTGCTGCTACCGCTACTAGCAATACTGCAACTACTCAGCAACGTTCAGGCGCCACGAAAAAGAAGAAAATGTCCGACGAAGAGATATTAGAGAAGCTACGTACCATCGTATCGGTGGGTGATCCGAATCGTAAATATACCAAAATGGAAAAAATCGGCCAGGGCGCCTCCGGCACTGTGTATACGGCCATTGAATCATCTACGGGCATGGAAGTAGCTATAAAACAAATGAATCTCTCTCAACAGCCCAAAAAGGAACTGATAATTAATGAGATTTTGGTAATGCGAGAGAATAAACATCCAAATGTCGTCAATTATTTAGACAGTTATTTAGTGTCTGAAGAGCTATGGGTAGTTATGGAATATCTACCAGGTGGATCACTTACGGATGTAGTAACTGAGACTTGTATGGATGAGGGACAAATAGCTGCTGTGTGTCGTGAAGTATTGCAGGCTCTTGAGTTTCTACACTCCAATCAGGTTATACATCGTGACATTAAAAGTGATAACATACTATTGGGCTTAGACGGTTCAGTAAAATTGACTGATTTTGGTTTCTGTGCCCAGATCTCGCCAGAACAATCGAAACGCACAACTATGGTTGGCACGCCGTATTGGATGGCCCCAGAAGTAGTCACCCGAAAACAATACGGACCTAAGGTAAGTCAAGCTTGCTAATCTTATCGTTTTGTCCGAAGTCATACAACTATTGACTACTACTAAGTGGTAATCTTTTTCAAGTCGCGTGTCCGACTTTGGCCTCCTAACGAGAACTTATGGGTAGGTCAACCATGCGTAGTATCAAAAGAGAGCCAACTTTGGTTCTCACAGTGCTTTGCCAGAAATATTCGTATACTTTTCATAGTCATATCTTGACTTTTTGAGATTATATTACATTTAAAAACATTGGAAGAAATATAGTAAGGTCCGTAATCCTATTCCTATTCTCTTAAATTCATGAGAATATCGCGTTCATATCTGTAAAAGCCGTGAACAACAAAATTCGAACTCTTGGTTAAAGCAAAAATTGTTGATAAATAAAATATTAAAAACGGTTATAAAATTTCAGGTTGATTTATGGTCTCTCGGTATAATGGCCATTGAAATGGTTGAAGGTGAACCGCCGTATCTCAATGAGAATCCTTTAAAAGCCTTGTACCTCATTGCCACAAATGGCAAACCCGAAATTAAAGAAAAAGAAAAACTTTCGCCAGTATTTCAAGATTTTCTCGATCAATGTCTGGAAGTCGATGTGGATCGGCGAGCCGGCGCATTGGAGTTACTTAAGGTAAGGCGAAGTACAATATAACTTCTGAAATACTCAAATGGACAATGTTTGATTTCTTACAGCATCCATTTTTAAAATTGGCCCGACCTTTGGCCAGTTTAACGCCTTTGATTATGGCTGCCAAAGAGGCCACTAAGGGCAACTGATTAAAGCAACAACATTGATTTATGTTAAAACTTTTTACTTAATTCTTGTTTTTCATTATTACAATAACAACAAACGCAAGGAGAAAAAACGATCATATTAATATAAATATAGAAATAAAAAAAAAAAATTAAAAAGAAATACAAGAAAACAATAACGAAAAGTATAAAAACAACTTTAAAAAAGAAAGCAACAATAAATATATTGCAGTTATATATAATAGATCTATTTACAGTGAATAATATATACACACACAGATATAAAGTAGTGTTATATATGTATGTATATGCATTCATACTGAAAATAAGACAAAGTAATCCGAATCGTGAAAATGATGAGAAAAAACAAAAACAAAAAACAATAAACAGTAAAATAAGTTAGAACGGAAAATTACAAAGGAACTTGGAAGCCACACACTCACATACACACATATAAATAGTTATAAAATGATATATATGTAAAATGAGAAGAATGATTATTAATATTAAAGAAAAACGAAACGAAACAAAACAATAACAAAACTAGGTAAAAAGGCGTTAAACACCGTGTATTTTTTAGAAACAAAGCGAAACCAGAATGTCTTTATTATTATTATTATTATTATTATTATTATTATTATTATTATTACTACTCTTATTATTATACTTATAAATATATTAAAACTCTACAACCCTTTCTCCCTCGACATAACAATCAAACACTAACATACTTATACATACATAACGAAACATATACATTTAATTAATTGATCAAAATGTGAAATTAATTCTATTTTAGTTTGCTTAAATCCCATTCATTTCATTTTCTTCTTCTTTTTTTTTTATTTGAAAATATTTCCATTCAATCCAAATACCAATGTTTATTTGTCTCCTTCCTTTCTCACGTAAATAATTTCAAGTGGAATCATTATTTTTTTTTTATATATATTTTAAAAAACGGTCGATATATTTTTTAACGAACGGTCATGTATAAATGCTTATGTTTTTTATATATATACGTATGTAGTAATGCGTGACGTCGTCTTAATTATTTTGTACTGACTCTTCCGTTTCTATACGTAACTATTAGTTTATGCAGTAAACGTAAAAATTGATTGCAACTACTACAAATAAATAATTTTTTTATTTTATAATTCTTATAAAACTTTAGCATTTTAAATACTTTCCTTTTTTTATTTCCTTGATACTTATTTTTCTTTTCATTCGAGACGATTTAATAAATTAAAATGATTAAATATTAAATAAAAAATACAAAAGCATTTATGCCTAAATACCTTGTTGGATTCGTTGTATCATTGTGTCGTACCATTAACCAAGAGCGCGGCTACGAAGAGCAGTATACAGTTTATTCCAATTCAATATATCAGAAAAATATAATAATCACATGTGATCCACCTATCCTCTCTGCCTGATTGATTGCTCTTAAAGGTCCCTTTCTTGCGAATATCATAATCTATACTGCTGATCAACCTTTTAACTTAAGGCTTGCGACAGAATGTAACAAAAGTTAAAATACTTTTACTTATTCTAGGCAATTTTCAATGGCTTTAAAATTCACAGCAAACTTGATAGCAATAATAAGCTTAAGGATTCGACGAGCGAGCATGCCAGGGTCAACGTCGCCGCTTATTTTCTTAAAAACAAGGTCGGTTCATGGTTTTCGATGTCGAATTTGCAATTTGACGCTGACGAGTATTCTACCTTTGGGTGTTCGCAAGACTTTCACTGCTTTTCTGCGCGGCCTCGTGGACACCGACCGGAATAATATGAAGCAGTCAGCGAAGTCTGCTGCTTCTGCATCTATAATTTTTAATTTTTTTTTCTTTTGTTTTAACCAGTCATACGGGGGATGTCCCCTATGCGTGCAAGCACGATGCCCATCAGGAAGTATTAAAAAAAGGCGTGTCGTGCAGTATGCACGCAATTCCAGAACAAGAGGGTTGGAATGCTGAGTCGTTCTGGTAAAGGGCTTAGTTGGTGAACATACCTTTTTATCTTGCCTTACTGTACTTACTGTACTTATAAATAAGCATCATACAGTCCACATTCCGCCGGTGCTCGAAGGAGTGGAACTTTTTGGGCATATTTTCGCTACCCATGAACACCTCTCGCTGTATGCGGTGGGGGATCTCCAAACAGGATTTCGGGGCTGCCTCCCACAAATGTGATTTATACACTGTTTTTGACTGAACATAATCCGTGCAAATGGTGCGGAAATCGGCTGCAATAAAGAATTTCTTGCGTCGCCCTTGACTGGATCTTTCCACACTCTGAATATAAGTTATATCCAATTCTCACGTCCAAAACGTCAAGGAACGCCCACTCTTCCTTTCTGTGCTCTTCTGTTCGTTATAAGGCACCATTGTGTTTTGCTGTCATTCAAATTTACTCTATTAGTTTAGCCACATTCTGATTTTTGTGTGTGACGTCTCGATTTGACGGTGCAGAGTCTGTTGTGTAATTCGTTGCTGCTAGACCCCTTGGTGCAAAAGAACGAGTGATGCAAAGGCCTGTCGTTTACGAATGAATAAAAAGGTCTTCTTTCATGCGGTATCGAAGGTCATTGATGATGACGGAAAAGATGATGAGAAGGAAAAAGAATAGGGCCCTTTCGTACACCTTCACTCTTGGAGGTGGATTCGTCGATTATAACTATTATTGAACGATTATATAAGAAATTCGATTTATATCGAGTACGGCGAAAGCCATATTGCCTACAAACAAATTGCAATTGTGCGGTAATTAGCAGGATTTGTGGACGATATCTTTAATTGTGGACAATATCATGGAAAAATTGGACTTTCAAAGATACGTTGGAAGAAAAACGGAAGAGAAAATTATGGAAGGAAACCTACAACACTACCATTGGCATTATTCCTTTGTTAACCCTCATCTAGTTCCTCCATTACATGCAACAAATATTGACACACTCAAGAGCAAAAGATTTCGCGAGAGTTCGCCTTGGCCGTACAATTGCAAGACTCCAGTGGATCCTCCTGAAATCTTCTTCTGCAATCTGCCATTGTAAATAAATTCTTACAACAAAGCATATGCTTAGTGACTGGCTGAACTTTTCCTTCGTTAGAAGCACCGGATTCGGAACAAGAAACCTTTTGGATACACTCAAGTTGCAACAGAACCAATTTAATGTTTTATTTTACTTTAAAGCCATAGGGCTTGAATTGTACTTTTCTTTCCCGAAATAGAGCCGATAGCCTATGTTGCTGGTACTCAAGCTTTTTGCTTTCCGTGTAAGTAAATACCAATAATAATAATGATTTTGGAATTTCATGTTTTTATTGCAGTCACTTAACTTAGTTATAAAAGAATCATAAAAAACTTAATCGTAAATTCCAGTGCACTGTAGGGTTATGATAAAAAACAAATGCAACGGTTATAAAACGTCAACGAAATTTACCAAAAGGTATTTTTTGTTGTTATTCTCTAGGTTTGGCCACATTAATGGGCTCCTTTTCCTCCGCGAATAGAAAATCATTGCAAACGTGAAGTTGTGAGCGCTTGTCGCTTGATACTTGAGAGGCGATAATTTACGAAAAAAAGCACTTCTTTTCGCTTACTACAAACGCATCAATGATATAATCGTTGTACAGGTGCCTTTGTAAAATTCAAGTCGATAACGACTACATTGGGCAAACTATAGGGAAGAAAGGCTCTTTTTAAAGAGACTTGAGTATTTTTTCTTTTAAGGATAAAATTAAGATTTAAAGTTTGTGTTGATGTATGCAATTTGTCGCTTCCATGGCTCGCCCAGCCTTCCATCTACAATAGATGTAACATACTTTTAGGATATCTCCAATGGGTATATCGTTAAGATTGGACGGCAAAATGCAGATCCGTATGCCTTTCCTCTGTGTGAATTGTTGATATTTTGCTTAGTGCAACGAAACTAACTTCACTCATTATAACATAAAAATTGTACCTAACCTGAAATAAGTTTATACAGAAACAAAAAAAAAGGCAGAAAGAAAGAAAACAAAGAAAACGAAAAATGATGTATTGCTCTTATATTTAATATCCTTATAATGTTAAGATGCATGAGTTGAGTAATAGAGAAGGCGTTCATTCAAATCAAGGCACAAAAGAAAAGAAATGCTTTCAACACACTCTTAGCTCTTCTTCTACGCCTCTCTTGAAAATGCTTGATAGTAATTTTAATCTAAATTAATTTTTACGTTTTTGTTTATTATTTTAACGATTTTAGTAATGATCACACATGACATTAGTGTTGACTAAGTTCTATTGTAGAAAACCGTACATTTTATAGGTCGTAATTAAAACTAATGCTTTCAATTTACAGTTGCATTTGGGAGAACTAAACTAATAATAAAAGTGTGTTCGTTTTTCAAATCCATAGTCACGCTACGCTCTTTGGACTTGTATCGTAAGAATCGTAAATGCATTGGAAAGTGAAAAAGACGAAATCCCAAAACAAAACATCGCTTAAGCCAATCTACCACTAGGCTCGAAATGCGATCTTTCATTCACATTTTTTCTTTTTCATTTTGTTTCTTAAATTAAAGAAATATAAATACATCTTTCTTCAAAAGTTACTTAGTTCGTTTGGCAGCACGAGGGTACAATTGAATGGCATCAATAGCGAGTAGACAATAAGAGTTATGCTTAGTCGCTATTAACAGGCTTTAAAAATTTAAAAGAATTGAAAAAGTAAAATTCTTTGGAACAAGTATACATTGTTTGTTGAATAAAAAAATGTATTTATTTAATTTACAATTATAAAAAATTTTAATTTTTTTTTTAAATTTCTTAATTGAATAAGTCTTTGAAAAAACAAGAAAGTTGCGAAAAGATTTTTTTTTAAATGCGTTAAAGGATTTGCTTTCATTAATACAAACATTATGCAGAATTACAATTGCTACACACAAACAATTTAATATATTTTTAACAATTTTTTATACTAAACTAATTCTACTTCTTTATATCGACTTCTCCTATTGGCTTCCATATCAACCATCAGAGGGTGGGGTGCGCCCTAAATTTGTTGCTTTGCTTGCACGTTTGACTCATTTATATAAAATGAAAACTTTCATCCCTTCTCAAGGAGAAAGCATATTTAATAAATTACTTGAAATTTGAACAAATGTTGATGGTTTTAATATAAAAATTTTATATTTAATAAAAAAAAAATGTGTAATTTTTTTATTAAATATATGCATTGCGCATATGCTGTGCCACTACATCAAATTATTTTTCACGTAACTAAGATTTTAAGGGAGCACCTGTTGTCTAGACCTCTGATGGCGGATACCAGTTGATGAATTTAATTAATGTTTCGTTTCTGAATTTCTAGTATAAAAATTGGCAAAATTTCTTAACAACGACTCAGTATAACCATTGCCCAGCCAACTATGCACAAATTTACGCCATAGATATTTATGGACATGGACGATATTGTTAGTTGAGGTTATTTCATGATTTTGATATGTTATAGCTGCGCGAGCAATGATTTGACCGCGTCGTTTAAGTAAATATCAGTTGATGAATGACATGTAATTGGTGAAGATCACATAATTCTCTACTAACCGGGCGCATAACTCTTGTCGCACCGTAGCTGTGAACTTATTCGCCACCACTAGAGCTGTAGTGATGCCAAATACCAAATTGTAAAGTAAAACAATTTGGAAATTTCCCAACCATTCGATGGCACCAAAATCACCCAGCAAATCAAAGTTGGTGATACCTTCAACGTTAGAAAAATAAATGCTAAAAAATTTCCAAACATTTCCATTTCACTTTGTTTTACCGATAATACGGCTGAGCAAAGGTAAGGCGGAGCTTAGAATCAAGAGCAAAGCGGAATTGACTATTAACTGTGACAGAGAGGTTTTACTCCGCTGCGGTCGTACCTGACTCATAAAGGGCATCGTGTAGAATCCTACTGCTGACGTAGCGCCCAAATAAAATATTAAGCATACTTCTAGGCCAGCGCCAAGGGGACCTAATTTCGATAACGAAGTTATGCCCAACGTAAATTGCTACAAAAAAAAAAAAACGAATCAATAAATTTGGAAAAACTTGCTTTTGATATCTATTTAATACCCTGGTGCTTAACGGCAAAGCCTTAATACCAATTAGCAATTCTAATGTATTTTGTACCACCAACAGTATAGTAATGCCGGTAAAGAGCAGCAAGAGCAGCATAGCCAATGGATATACGAAATTTCTTTGAAAAGCTGACGATTTACGCAGCTTTTCCAGCTCTTTGCGTTCAGACTCCAATTCTCTCAGTCTTTCATTTAATTTGGCTTGATGTTCATGAATTAGCTCACCATTCCTTGATTTGCGTTGCATGAGATGAACAAGCGAAGGACGCTGACTGTAATGTGCGTAATAGTTGCTAAAATTATGACCACCATTGGCTTCATAACGTGCATCGAAATTATTGTTATTCATTGATGTTTGCGGCGCTTCATAAATTTGGCCATCGCTGTAGCATAGGACTACTGTTGAACCGTTCGAGCATTTATTGACGGCATTTGTTTGTAATTGCAAATTGGCCAGTTTACGTTTAACACTGGCCTCCTCCAGATGAAAGGCAATATATTCTTCATTGACATCACGCAACAAATGAGGTTTAACTAAAACTTGACCGACTACACCAAAAAGTCGAACAAAACCAAATGGAGTGCACACTAGAAAAAAGTTGTAAGCAAATGATCATTTAAAGACAATTATTTTAATAGAAAATATTTGGGAAATATTTTGCATGCTTTCTTTAAAATTTTGAGGGTTTATATAAATATTTTGCATGCTTTCTTTAAAATTTTGAGGGTTTATATAACCTCCTAAGCACCACTTGTGGTACAAGGGTACATTAAGTTTCTGCAGATATATGCAACATCCAGAAGGATTTGAGATAGGCCCACCTTTCATTCGATTCATTAGAATTTCCCCTAAATCGTTTAGACTTGTCTATCCGTCTGTCTGTCTTGGTTGTTTGTCCTATACATCGCAATTTTAGGGACATTTTATGAAATTCGGTACACCAACGTGTTTCGACCGCAGGACCGATGCTGTCGATAATGTTTTGAATCGGATCACTTCTTCGATCATTTCCCATATGACACCATATGAATAAATGTATTAAATGAAGCTGTGCAAGGTATTTAACGGTGGGCGGTATCCCGCTATAGCGTCCTTATTTGTTTAAGTTGCTACGCACATTGGAAACTTGGAAAAATAAAATACGAGGAAATACTACTAAGAGAACTCCGATAGAAATTCTCAAATAAAACCTTTTGTTTTCGATTATGCCGACAAAAGATTTATAATAAAGGATTAATTCCTTGTTTAAGAACCTTGGAACATTTGGTGGCTGCTTAGCAGGCAAGTAGCCAATGCCAATGGTAACCTTGAGAAATGTAATCATGAGTACTGTGGCAAAAGCTTCATGATGCGAACTCTACCATGGTAAACGTCAACCAAAAATCATATTTCTAACGTAGACGACGAAAGTTCTCCCTATGTAATCCACATTGTACCAGCATTTCAAGCCTGTTGCTAATATACGAGGTTTGTAATGCTGTTTTGAAATCTCTGCACGATTTAGAGTTCGATTTCCACTAATAACTTTTTTTGAAGCTATTGATTTTTATTCAAGGTTTAACTCGATAGTAAGTCGTTGTCGAAAAGATAAAATGTGAGCAGTCTTACAACACTATTACCTAGGAAACACATATCTCCATAGTAATTTTAAGTAAAGAGAGAATTACTTGAGAAACCTTCAAATAGAAGAAGGCATTGATTTTTTTGTATTTTCACAAAATTTATTCACTTCTACTCATATATCATTTCATCATATCACAAACAAGCAACTCGAAAAAAATCAAAGAATTCAGAAAAAAAATCCAAATAATTATCCGCATATAAAAATACTGCTCTCAATATAAATATCGTGTAAATTAGTGGTGCATCATGTTAGAGCCGGGATTTAATGAAGAATTTTTGGAATTTGAGTCGAAAGTGCATCAGGTAATGAAACTGCTTGAGGATATAAGCGTAGCCAATAAAAAAGAAGGTGAAGAAGTGAAAAAGTAAGCAACAGATTATTTTTCCAATTCCCTTTAAATTCTTTTCCTCACGTAAGCGTTGCCTTATAATAAACATTCAGGCCAGAAAAGGACATCTATCAAGACTTAAACCAAAACAATTTCATCGTGACCACACGTGAGAGAGGCACTTCAGTTAATAAGAAAAAGGTCACGCCTGCTTCCGAGGAGATGAAACGCACTTCTCAGGGTGCAATAGAAATGGATAAGTTTACATTTATGCAACAACTAGAACAAGATGCCGAGGAGCGTCACAAGGGATTTAAAGAACGCGAACGTATTGCACAGAGCTTTAGAACGTATGTTGAGAAGCGCCATAAAATGTTATAGCTAATGTCGCATTTCTTTCTTTCAACAGTCTGGGCAACGAGGCCTATCGCAAAGCAAACTATGAGAAAGCGATTAACATGTACACAAAAGCCATCGATCATATCAAGGACAGTCCGATTCTTTATAATAATAGAGCTTTAAGTTACATCAAGTAAATGATATTTTCATTTTTGTTCCAAGTTTCTATTATTATCTTAATGCTTCCCTTGCAAAACAATTGCAGATTGAAGAACTATAAACGCGCAATCATGGACTGTGATTATGTTTTGAATAAGTTGGAAGACAAAAATCTCAGAGCTTGGTTGTATCGTTCTGCGGCTTATAAACGCTTAGGAGATGAAACCAATTTCGAGAATAGCGTTAAATTAGCTCGCAAAAACAATCCAAAGAAAGGCACAATCATTGACGAGTTCATCGAGAAAGTTAAACTGGAAGGAATTTAAATTTAATATTTTATAAATGACTTTATGGAATGAATATAATTTCATATGTATTTTCTTTTTATCATTTTCACATGTCACAATTTCGCTTGGGAAAACAATATTTCAAAATATTCAAAAATAATTTCTATTGTGATGTTGTTATTGGTGGTGGAGGTGTACGTATAGACACTTACGTAAACTTGAAAGAAAGGAAGCCTCTTACAACTTTTTCCGTCAACGGACTAGCTTTCTTTTTTACTAGTATGGTGGCGGGGAGCAGAGCAAAATTATAAAAAAAAAATAAAATGTGTCCTTCTGTACAAACCTTTCGTTTTCAATCGCGCATAAAACTGTCTTATCGGCAAAAAAAAAACGCTTTTACATTTTACAGCTGCACACCTGAGTCAGTGGTGAAGGCAGATACAATCCTTTGCAGCACTGCTATGTACAAGCAAATTGAATTATTTGAAATTTTAAGCGCCGCCCGCCAGACTCGACGATATCGCGACCCGGCAGCCTGTTCTAAGCCAAATAATGTTTTGGGTGGTGGGATATTTTCATACAATTTCTTCTATCAGAACGACGAAAATGAATATAAAAAGCGAACGACCGAAAGTTATTGTGTTTGAGCTGGTAAGGGTAACAGTAACGTAGTAAGGCGGGCAAATTAACTTATTTAAAATAAAAGCTTATTTAAAAGCAAGAACATTATAGGCGGGCAAGACTGATCATTAAATACCCTACACCACTTTGTCTAACACCGTTCTTATTTTTAGTATAGATTATAGAACACGAAAATTATTATTATTTCTATATAAAGGCATACTTTTCATGAATGGTTCATTGGATGGTTCAAATTTTGTAGAGTCCATTTTTGTACGAAATTGCTATTATGAACTAACTTTCACCACCACGTATTACAGCTTATACTTTTCGGCTCTAAAAAGGATCCATTTTCGTGAAAATTCTTATTAGATATGTTAAATTACTATTATGACATAATTTTCATTATGAAGTATTGACAATTAACTCTGTACCACAAGTTGTGTAGGGTGTAACAAAAAATATGTATCGATGAAGACGTTAATAAAAAAATGTTCTAATTGTTGTTCTAATCACAAAAAAGGAGATGATAATGAAAATCAAAATAATAATAATAATTATATACATACCGAGGAGCAGTAGCACACCCAAAAATGAAACGCATGAATACAAGAAAGGTAAGTGAACGCTGCCCAAATCTATAATTGGAATAAAAAAGAAAAACAAAAAATTCAAATTATAATAATAAGCTATAATAATACATTTGATTAAAATTCTTTTCTCTCTATGGTATCAATACCAATACCAAACACATCGGCTCCTACAACGTTTACTAAGCGTCACATATGGATGAGTGGGGATGGCATGGTAAACATTTCCGGTGTCATGTGCTTATTTATTTATAAAATTACATAAAATGAGGTAAATCATAATTATGAGTGTCCAACCTACAAAACGAAAACTCTTCGTCTTTAAAATTCGAGACATGAGTCCGTTAAATAATTAATAACAAATGAAAAGTTGAGTATATAACGAGTTCAACTTTTTCTCGCGTCAACATTTATGAGTGCAGTTAGCAGTTAAGCAGTTAACTTGGACAACAAAGGCATTTATTATGAAGAATGCATTTATGTTTGAACACTTACTCAATAATGATAAGAAGCCAATTTTTTCCGGATCCATGACAGCGGAAAGTACATAAGTGAAGCCGAAAACTACGGTAGCCAATAAGCTAAATACTGTAAAAGTCTCATAAGCGCGGGCTATAATGCCCTTCTTGTGACCGGAAAAGCCAGTCGATTCAGTAAATAAATAAGCGAAGGGTAAGAAGATGAACAGCGAGAGATTGGAGAACAAGAAAACGTGATTCCAAAGACCTGAAAACAAAAATGATAAAAGTTGGGAACAGAAAAAGTGATTTTATTTTTATATGACTCTTCTTCTACCTTGTATCAATGAACTGTTCAACCATTTAACATAGTAACTGCTTGGATAAAGTAACAACACTTCGTTACTAGCTATTGAAGCAGGCAATAAAAGAGCAGCTCCCACTGCTATCGCCATTGAAAAAATACAAAGCCATGAGCTAACACAAAATTTATTTCGAGAAAAAGAAAATGAAAAAGAAGAAGAAAAAAGACAAATTTTAATAATAATAAATTTTTATCAGTACAATTTTTGCTTTCTTCTTCTTACCTTATGCGATAGACTAACAATTCATCTTCATCGTTGGAAAATACATCATCACGATCTTTGCGTCGAAAACGTGATATTAAAACATATGAAGCAATATAGAGTACAATTAATAATAAAAGAAAGATCTGAAAACGGAATCAAAGCGAGAAAAAGAAGAAATTAACACAATGATATATTGAATTGAGAGATGCAAGCGAAGTTAGTTGAGTTTAATAACCTCATTTCCAATTTCTTCACACGCTTCTGGAAATTGTAACGCTTCATTATTTCCTAATGTGCTCTCATCGGTTACGCAAACTATTTAGATTATGTTTATGTAAATGTTTATTTATTTATGTTATGTTTCGAACGGATTATTGACCTCAATGTTGTCCATGTCATGAGACATGTAGAGAGGCATGTAGATAGAAATGAATACAAGAAAATCCTATTAGCTAAGGTTTGAAAATATACTTAGACTAGGAAGTTTTACTACACCTCGCCCATCCTCCATATCACGCTCTTCCCGATTACCACTAGTTCTGATCGCCACATTCACATTTAACAGGTCAGCGTTTTACAGAGGTTGGAGATGTACGAAGGACGGATTGATGGCTATCTCCCACCCAAATCGGCAAGGTTCTACCGCGCAGGCATCCTCGCTAAACTACCCGATAAACGGAAAAAGACCACAGATAATGATGGTGGACATTTCGATTACTAAGATCCGCAAATAAGGTTGAGTTTTATCAAAAAACGGAACCAGTTTATTCATACACGTATTGTATAGAGCTTGTTGTGATCGCCGTCATCACATAGGGTACATTTTGATAGCAAACAGATCCTATCTCTTTCCTCTGGCGAAGCACATCTTCACACCTTTAGCCTGAGGTAGCAATTTGATGGTAATTCGGCTTTAGAGACGTTCCACTTATCGCAACAAATTTTCGTACATTCTTTAAAAAAACAGAAAGAGAAACCAATACGTAAACGACAAGCAGATAAGTGATAAACACAAAGACACAGAATTTAGTCTTTGTAACGGCGAAGAGCAAATTTGGTTCGCAATGATTAATAAAACCAGAAGTTAAAAAAAAACTTGGAAAAACAATTAAGTAAACTTATTGTGTCGCTTACAAATATATCGGGTCGGGAAGAATAAAAACTCGTCACGCGAAGCAGTAAAAATGTAATTAAATTATTGCTAAGGCCACTATAGATAACAAATACTTACTTGATCCGGGCCTGGGCAAGACTTGCGCTTAAGCAACTGGTCTTAATGTGCAGCTAGTAGCGAGTGACGACTAATGAAAGAATTATCTGTAAATTATCGAAGCACTGACGGTAAAAAATATAAAACAAATGTTTTTGTTTTATTTTTATCTCAAGTTTAATGTGGTAAGGAATACGTTTGTGCAAAGTTTTACACAATACAAATCTATTCTTAATCACCAATACATTTAGTTCTGTCCCTAGTAATAGTTGTAGCATTAAAAATAGCCCCATTTTATCTCAAAACAATGAGAAATAATTAAAAATATCTCAAGTTCTTTATTAAAAAACAAGTAAAAAGATTATAGTCGGCCGTAGCCGCCCATTGCACACTTCGTTTAATATAGTTATTCATATAGCGCCATTTTATAAACAAGGTCTTGTATGGGAAGTGGTCCGCACTGAAACACTATCAATAGCCCTCGTTACAGGGCCGAAACATTCCGGTGTATCAAATTTCGTCAATATTTCCCAAATATGGCGACCCGTAGGTTGAACATAAAACCGACAGGAAAGGGATCAGACAGACGGAACGCTCTGATTTTGGCAGAGAAAGCATTACAACATACATACCGCACATTTTCAACGGCAGCGGCAGCTGTCTGACAGGAATATTACCTATCGAGCCACTATTGAAGGAGCAGTTATGTGGGAAATTACAGCGATGTCTGCACACCTTTTATTACTATTCGGCAGAGCATGTTGACCGAATGGCAGTAGCGATGGGGAAACGGCTCGGGAGGAAGGCGAATCTACACCCTCATGCCAAAGGTAAAGCAACGGGAGGGAAGGAAATACGGAGAAGTTAACTCCTTTCTAGTCCAATTTTTCACTGATCGCGGAAGTTTTTCAGTTGCTTGTGGTGTTTTAACCTATAAGCAGAGACCGCATGCTTCTTGTGAGAAACAAATCTTTTCAGATCTCCGGAATTAGGAACTACGCCATGTATCCTGATGGCCATCATGTTAAAGGACAACCAAAGATGGAGGAAATGCGCCGGTTTTTTGGAAGACATGCTTCGTTACGAAGCCACCCAAAGGCGACGTCCGAACCTCTAATCTCAGGAGAGGAGAGGAGAGGAGAGGAGAGGTAGGATACTATAATGAGGATCAAGAATCCACAAGGATCTATTTCCAGGTAAGGCGAATTCGGTTTCGAGATGACTTTGACTGCAGAGTAGGACCACAGTAGTGGCAGTGCGCCGCCACTAAGTCCATTAAAAAAAGAAAAAGGCGGACAGACAGCGAGACTGAGATCAAACAGGCAAATGACCAGATAGACGGACAAGCCCAGATAGATTCAGAATCGATAGATATAATGAAAGGTGAGTATTACACACACCCTAACAAACTTAATATGCCCTCTATCTTAAGTGGCGAAGTGTGCAAATATTACATAATAGATTAAGTTAATAATTCGCTGTAAGTTAAGAAGATAAACTCTAGTAACATAAATAAATAAACAAATAAATAAAATTTATCTATAATTCAAGTGTGGGTGCAAAGTGTACTTCGCTATCAGAATGTGTGAGTGTTGCCAAAATAAATCCCACAAAAAAAATGATTTAATTAAATTCTTTTTATCAAAAAATCCTATTTTTACATACAAACTGAACTTTGCAACATAAGTAAAAACTGTGTGAAATACAAGACAAAGGAAACTCAAAAGGTAATTAAAATGTTAAGGAACCAGTGTAGGTAGCAATACAAATAAACACATGTTGCTGATACACCCGTAGCCCATACTGCGGTCAAGGAAAATGTGTTTTCTACATAAACAAAAAGAAGGAATTTTTTTCTCTTTAACACTAGAACACCTGACAAGTCAAAATGACCGGTTGTATCAGTTGTTCACAAGATTTTTTCTTTAAATTTCATTTAATATTTTATGATAATATTATGATTTTTTCTAATGTGTTTATGTATGTATTTATTGCACTTTCATTTTTCTGGTATATGCATATGATATGATACCTAGACATAACGATCTGTCAATCCGTCACTAGGGCGAAGGCGAACCAAAATTCCTTGCGAAAATATCTAGACATTTAGACACAACAAATAGAAAACATAGGAGAAGACTTTTCCAATACCGGCGAAGGTGAGTTTGATCCCGAAAATGGGCCACCAGATATTTCAGATCGAATAGTGCAAAAAGTGGTTCGACTCAATCGAGGTATACCAAACTTACTCAACATATCTCAAGAATTGCTGCCTGTAGGTCGAAGAAAAAGAAACAGGACAGACACATAGACAGACAAATCCATATCGCTTCAGAAGGTAACAATAAAGGCTATAATAAAAGATGCATCTTAAGTTAGAGTCAAGGGTTAACAAACCCTTGTACCACAAGTGATGTACAGTGCAAAAAAGTAGCAAAGACTTGCAGACTTTCCAAATCTAGGATCCACTTACTGTACGCTATTAAGATGAAATATATTCTAGTAACTAACTTGTATAAAAAGCTTAGATGGAAGTTTGGTAAACAGTAGCCGCCTGTAAGGACTACAAGGCGAAAGTCTTCTTCGTTTTATTTATTACTTTGTTTTTGGACAAGACAAAGGTTAAATTGCCGTTGTCTTCCTACCTTCGTGTATATATTAAATGCACATATAAATCTGTAAATAGAAATGGGTTGCTTCATAAAACATTTCATTTTCTCCTAAGTTTTGGGTGTACACAGCTTGGATATGAGTGCTTCTCCGGTATAAGTTGCTGTGGCTTACAAGTTGTCGTTGAGTGTGCAATAAAGTGCAGAGAGATGGATGTCATTTTTTCTACTTTTAACTGGATTCAAATGTCAAACGAAAGCAGCTGAAGCTATGTTCGCTGGGCGTGAATATGTAATAAGCTGTGAAACAGCTAGAAAGTTCTGTACGAGATTTCGTGCAACGATTTTCGTCTTAAGAACAATAAAGTTCCCTCCCACACGTTCATGAAAAAATCCAAAAAGTGGTTTTCAAACTGGGCTGAGAATTCCCCTCCTGTTCTACAAAACCTTCCTCTTTCTGGCTACCACTGGTAAGGATCAGCATATTTGACGCATACGTGCCTCTGTAAACTGGAAGATTTGTCGAAATGACTTTTGCTTCGAAATCACGAAGTTTCTACCACCTGCCACCATCTTCAAGCTACTCGATAAGAGAAGAAAAGCCATAGAAAGTCATGATGCTTGTTAAACAAGGTTACAGAATTCATTATGCGTATTACTCCACATTAATCCTTTTAAAAGAAAGCATTCGCTCAATATTCAAAATGATTGAATGATGTAATCTTCCTCCTTTCACTTTCATTTTTCATGCAACCTGCTGTTCATTTCTCTTTCGTAGCCTTCCACAACCGATCAGTGTGCAAAGCGTTTACACAAACATATCTTATCTTCGCCATGATCAAGTTTCAGATTACGCTTTATTGTTTATGAAATGGTTTAAATTTCATATCACCTTTGTTTACGCTTAAATATAATCGTGAATAAACAATATATTGATTTACATTTGCGCATGTCCTAGTACAGGCGTTGATTAATTATTTTCGTATTGAAATTATTAGTAATATAAACATACATACATACGCTACTTAAGCAGTTTTTGAATCGCCAAAATAATCTCATTTTACATTTTCTCTTTCCGATAGAAATAAATGTAGTCTTATTATGGCAAAGCATATCGGAGACATCTACGCATAACATAGGGTATCCATCACCGTCTTCTGTAGCAAATCTAACGCAAATCCTAGACGTAATATTATTTAAATTGAACACATGTTCGACAAGTAAGACAACTACATTTTCATTATACCACTGCCGTTATCCTACAAAAAATTAAAAAAGGAAAAACCAAGTTTGTATACTTTCATTGAGTGGACATGGCCGAATTCTTCTATTTTTGTGGAATAATTATGGAAATCTATTGCGTGTCTGTTAAAGTTCAGAAAGCAAAGCTGTTCTCAACTTATGTAGCAATGTGGGCGTGTGCTTTGAGCTTTGGGCTGAGTCATTTTCAAATTTGGATGGCGACTTCTTCATTTGGATGGATAGACGGACGCGCTTAGCTGCATTAATGGGGTGTTTGAAACTCGCTTTTGGGCCTAGTAAAGATATTGCGAAACGACTAAATTTCGATGCACTGCTAATGTTGGTAGTCGTGTCCGATTTTTAACTTTTATATACTATATAAAGCATCGCCCATAGAATACATGTTGTAATTTTTGCAGATTTATATGCTGCTGTTTATGAGTAATGTGTGGAAAAACGTTTTTTTTCCTTTGGAAAACACAGGTGTTATCAGTTCACTTCGCACAGTGCACATATGGCTGGACCGATCAATACTAGCCTGCCGGCAAGAAGTTCTAATGTTTTTACAAAGGTTTTTCTTTTTTGTGTATGAGCAGCCATTCAGGCAATCTTCCCTATACATCCACGAGCACGATAGTGGTTAGGAAGGATTATGAAAAATGAGAGCAATGCCTGTTTACTCTTAACTTATAAACGGAATCATCAGGTACGAAGGGCGAGACTACTGTGCTGATAGATTGTTCCAGAGTCACGCAGTGTGATGAGTTGCAGTAGTGTGTTATCTGATACGTGATTGGTGATTCCAGGACGAGCGATTGGCAACGCCAAGAAAGCCTTGTCGTCCTGGTAGATGACTTAAGTTATGGACATATCGCTTTTATCTCCGCAAAACACTTAGCACAACGGAGCTGATGTTTGAAGGTATCGAGGGTTTTGGAAACACTTTCGTCACCCACAGCATCTGCGCCTTCTGCCGTAGGCAGTCAAGCGCCTCCATATCATATTTCTGCCGCCCACACATGCAAGTTATGTTCTAATTTTGCCCGGACATAGACGGTATAAATGGTACGAATATCGAAAAAAACCCGAAACACTTGACTTCTTCTTCCGACACCCTCAATATATGTTCTGTTCGACGAACATGATTTCGTGTTCTACGTTGACGCCACCACAGGAGAAGAGCTATACATCACCTCATCTACGCGTTAAAGGCAGCACTGTGTGTTGATGGCATTAACATTTAGCCTATGGTTGCATCCGATAGCTTGATTTGTGTGCGATTTACAGCAGAAATTTTTCGACGGGCGGATGGACGGACATGCTTAAACTAATTCGAAATTTAAGGCTGACTGAGAATATATATCCTATGTGGGCTCTCCGAACCTTCCTTTTGGGTGTTGCATACGTTTCGACAAAACGAGCGTTCGTCACGCGTGCTGAAGATGCACTAGTATATGAATATTTGCAACGGGTAAGTGATAATATTAAATATCAAATCGATTCCTATTGTAGTTTGCGAAGATATTTTGGATATACTTCCGGGCTTAATCTTTCGACACTTGTCTATAGAGGCATAACGCTCTCCCCTTGTTATACATTTGTCACTATTTCCGTACTGCACCGCCGTTTTTGTTTTGGTTGAAACCCCTATCTGTATATGTTTCGTATGAAAAAAAGAAGCGGTTTTCCTAAGCAAAGCCTTTAGGAGCAACAATGTTTAAATGCCACAACCTGAAAACATGCTGACAATTTTTATTTAATTAAGTTTTTTTCTTAGATTGTTTTTATGTTTATGTTTTTATGAGAAATGTTCAAGCAGCATATCTGTCTATAAATGCTGTTTGGAGTTTATTATTGCAATTATGTTGACTACGCCCATATGCGATATCTGTGTAGGTTTTTTTTAAGATAACGAGACACACACACGCACACCTAGCGTGTTTTTTCATTTTTCGTCTTCATAAACATTTAAGGCAACAAATTTGAGTTTTTTTTTTTTTTGCTTTGCGTAACCGATGGATGAATAACGTACGTACATGTTTGGGGCGCTATCGTTTCCACTCCTTATGCGAATATACCTCAGCTCAGCAGCTCAGGGACACTTATGCTTTACCCTAAACTGCACGTCCTATGTAGGCAGTGTGCAACATGCGAGTTCGACCCAATGAAAATACTTTGAAGAAACTTATATGTTCCGAAAGTACAAACGAACTGTCAAACATTATGTAGGTTTTTATTACTTCCTTCACATTTTTGCAAAGATATACTACAAAATTGACTTGAACAACAAACCAATTTCTTCTTAATACGAGAATTCCGAAAGAGGAGAATACGCATAAAAAGCAACCTATAAGCGCAAGAACCAAAGAAAAGTTCATGAGAAGTCAGTGACTTCGTATAGTTGGCCGTGCTTTTCAAGCGAAACATAAAAGCGCGACTATTTTTAAATATATTTCTCCTTTGCCATGTCTTTGATATTTTTAAGATTCCAATTATGTTTTCTTGCATAAGCGAACATACATATGTTTTTAAAAATAAATTTTCACTCGCAACGTATGTCCGTAAGTGAGTAAGTGCATCATGCTTCGTTTGCCATAACTGCCTAATGTCTGCCATTATTCGATATTTACCGTTATTTATCATTTACAAACCACTTTACAAATCTTAACATAAATTTTGTTAACAGGTTTTTTTTTTTTTGTAAACCATAATTTGAAAAATGGATGGAAAAAATCGCAAACTTATGCAAATGTTAAGCGTTCGCCTTAAGTTTGTAAATTTGCAGCCGGTTACAAGAAAGCTTTGACTTAATGAATTTAATTAAATTTAAAAAAAGTTAATTATTGACTCAAATCATTTTCGATCAACTGCATTCAATTGGTGCTGCGAGGCGATGCGCGACACAAGTAAGCTGTTGGGGGAAACGTATGAAAGAAACCTTCAAGATTATTTCACTTTTTTGTTTATTTTTGAATATTTTGAAATTCTCATCGCGATATTTTTATACCCTATATCACTTATGCATCCGGAAAGACCCTTTGTTGTACTTATGCGTTCAGAATCATTTTCTGAATCATTCTAAACTTGTCTGTCCGTCTATCTTGTTTTACTTTGTTCAATTACAAGTAGCAAAAAAAAGATATTTTGATGAAAGTCGGTACACTTACGTGTTTTCGACCCAAGGATGAGCGCTATGCGAAGTGTTCGGATCGGACGACTTTTTCGACTGCCTCTCATATAACGTCTTATTTTGAGTAGTCGATATATAGACAACTGTAGGGCGATGTAGGGTATTTAATGGCGGCCGTGCTCCCATTCCAATGCATTTACTTGTTTTTATTGCAAAACAGATGGCACATATAAGCAAGTTTATCAAAAAAAAATATTTGTGCAAATTTTTGCTCTGGCAGTGAAAGTTTTTCATCTCTTACACTAATTGCAAGCAACACCTATTCAATGCCGAAGAAAGCGAATGCAAGAAAGTGAGTACAAAATTAAATAAAAGAGGCATTTAATTAATTTTCTAATAAATTATAACATGTATCTTTTACTTACCAAACTATTTATAACATGCATTCATTCGACTTATAATCTAGAAATGGCTATCACTTGTTGTTGTAATTCATTTAAACATTACTTTTCTTCGAAGGAGTACACTGAACAGAAGCAATCAGGGGTATCTATAGGATTTACGCTTAGGTTGTTTTCAAGAAAAACTTTGAGTTATGAGATGTATCTTGATTTCCACAGAACAAATGCTTCAAATTTCCATTCTTTATCTTATGCATAGGCAAATATTCGGATCGAACAAGAAGGTACAATTGGTTGTCAATTTTTATGGCAAAAAGGGGAAAAAGTGTATATAATAGATTTAGCGAAAATGCATTTAAAGAATTGTAGGGCAATGCATTTAAAGAGTTGTAGGGCAATGCACTCAGCAGATGATATAGTTCACGCTTCAATTATTTACAAAAAAAAATTTATATGGAAGGCTTATAAAAATCTAACTTTAATTCTAATCTAATTATTGTTATACAACAGAATACAAAATATCACAAGAAAAAAAAATCGATTAATTAAATAAAGAAGACCTTGCGATTGCACAAATTTCATGGAAAGCAATGTAAATTCTATATGAAAATAATTTTTTTTCTTTTTTTAAAACTATTAAAGTTGTAAGCAAAAAGAAAGAAGAACAACAACAAACATGTATATGTGTCCCATACATTGAATGCCACGAAAAAGTAAACAAAACAAAAGCAGCTATAATAATAATATATGTATGCATTTTCTGTTATCAACAAATACGTTGGGAGGGGTCAAGAAGGCGCTTCACGGACACAAGCTCCGAATTAAAAGCTTCCCAATCCATATTTTAAAAAAATTCATTTAGCACTATTCATATCCCAACGAAGGACTAGATGCTATACTTTACAGTACTAGCAGCCCTCTAAAGAAACCCCATTGCTGCACAAAAACAAAAAACCGTTACTGTTATCATTAGACAAAAGGCATTTTTTGCGAGTTTTACTTAACGGATCCCCAGACATATAGGTAAATTACAGCTATTTTAATAAGACTCCAAATATCATTAAAACCTCGAAGAGTGAAATCTATAAAGGATATCATTACTTTAAGTAAGATCGGGGAAAATAATTATAGAGCGATTATTTATTACAACTTTTCCTACTTACTATGTGCTCTCGTACTGTGTTGTGGAAGATTTGCAACTTCAAATCGGTAACTTCATCCTCTTCATCATCCGACATGTTGCTCAAGAAATTTGCTGCAGCCAGCTTTGTTGTTATCTCCTCTTCTCCAGTCAATTAATTCGCACAGCTTGGAATTTAGTTATTCCAAAAACTTTGGAAAAGCATTCATACACTTAATCTTTCTATTCTTCTTAAATTTTTTTGGATTGCATTTAGTTTTTATTCTCTCATCCGTTTCCCGTTTTCCTTTTTTGTTTTCATATATTATCGCGTCTTATAAGCTTTCTTGTGCGTATTGATTGTGTGTGCCTTATTAATGCGCTGATAAACAGTTTTTTCCTTGCAGTAAAACTTATATTTTTTTTTAGTTTTTAATTTTCACCCCATACAATTTTTTACAATTTTTTTTTTCTATTAATTTTTACAGGATTTTTTAGAAAAATATTTGAATTCGTTTTGCGGAAGAAACTAGAAAAGTTAGTTTAGTTTAGTTTCGATAGTGACTTTCCGATCGCTTTTCCTAAATTTTTACATCTAAAGTGAATACAATCAAATACGCTGCTACACTGGTGTAGAGTTGTCAAGTCTTTTTCACAGAGTAGACACGTACATCAATTGTTACCAAGTTTGAAAAGTAAGCAATAGTACGTGCAGGGCAACAAAAACAAAATTAGAATTCTTAAAGAAATTATACAACTTTGATATGTAACGGCTTATTCTTTATTCGAACGCTTGTGTGGGTTGTAATACGGAAAGGGATTTCGAAAATTGCCATTTTGGATGCAAGGTTTTTACGCCAATTGAGTATTCCGAAATACTGTTACATTTTCATATCAAAATAAAAGACGTTATATAAGGAGGGGTGCAAAAGCTGATCCCAGTATTATTTTCACTACCGTTCGCTCTTCAATCAAAGTAGGCCAATCCACCAAATTTCAAAATATCTTGAAAATTGCAATCTGTGGATTATACATGAGATAACACATACAGACAAACGGATAGACGAAAAGAAAACGGTTCTGAATCGCCTTGAGCGTGTCCTCGTATCTGATATGAACATTCTCCTGGCCGTGAAAATGAAGCTATCGCCTTAAAATTTGGCTGAAGCATTGGAAGTTTTTACATTCAGGGTTATCAGTCTAACTGTCAACCTTGATGACGAGTCCCCATACTAATAATAATAATCACTAATTGTTTAAAATGCAACAACAAAGTACACATTTCGCATATCGCGATACAGAAACAAAAAACATTTACCACAAAAATATTGATTTTTTATCTAAAACAAGTACAATTACTATTGTAGATAAATCCCAAAAACATTACGTCGTTTTATGTTCGATGCTGTTTTGCGTTAAGCTATTCTGGCAAACCTCCTCACAACAGCAGTTTTTCTTTCACTTCAAGGGTTA
This sequence comes from Glossina morsitans morsitans, assembly GCA_001077435.1. NCBI lineage: Eukaryota > Metazoa > Arthropoda > Insecta > Diptera > Glossinidae > Glossina > Glossina morsitans. The sequence goes on from CCAG010003320.1 coordinate 66,663, forward strand.
CTTATTTTGCGTGCGCTTTAGCTGTAAACTTTTCCTTCAATTCGAATTTTGCCAATTAAAATATAATGTCGGTAGTTATTGAAACTACGATCGGTGATATGACAGTCGATCTATTCACGGAAGAGAGGCCCGTGGCTTGTCTGAATTTCCTTAAACTCTGCAAATTGAAGTACTATAATTATAATTTGTTTCACACCATTGAACAAGGATTCATAGCGCAGACAGGCGATCCTACAGGGTCTGGTGATGGGGGCGATTCGATTTTTGGCGTGCTGCAGGGACCAGAGAAGCGGTTTTTTCAAGCGGAAAATCTTCCTAAAATATATCATAAGAATGCTGGTCTGATATCCTTGGTGGGCGCGGCAAAACATTTAGTTGGCAGCCAATTTTTCTTCACTTTAGGCGAGGATCTTGAATCTTTAGACGGCCAACATTGTGTAATTGGAGAAGTGGTAGAAGGCAGTGAGGTTTTACGTAAACTTAACGAAGCCATTGTTGACGAAAAATTCAGACCATATCAAGATATCCGCATTACTCATACCGTGATATTAGATGATCCATACGCGGATCCCAGAAGTTTTCGTGAGCCCAGCCGTTCGCCTTCTCCGACACCGGAAAGGATGAAAAACGGTCGCATTGCAGCAGATGAAGATATCGATGATACAGACGGCAAGACAATGGAAGAAATTCAAGAAATGTTAGCAGAACGTGAAGCTAAAGCCAGAGCTACTATTTTGGAAATAGTTGGCGATTTGCCAGATGCTGAAATGGCACCTCCAGAAAATGTCTTATTTGTTTGCAAACTGAATCCCGTAACAACCGATGACGATTTAGAAATTATATTTAGTCGTTTTGGTAAAGTCAAAAGTTGCGAAGTGATACGAGATCGTAAGTCGGGAGACTCCCTGCAATATGCGTTTGTAGAGTTCGACGAGAAAAAGGCTTGCGAAGCGGCCTTCTTCAAAATGGACAATGTGCTTATTGATGATCGCAGAATTCACGTAGACTTTTCACAGTCCGTAGCTAAGATTAAATGGCGCGGTAAAGGACGGGGTGTAGAAGGCGATAGCAGAAGCTTAGATTTCAACAACTTACGAAGCAGCAAACGCGAAAATCAGAATACAAGAAAGCGAACACCAGAAAGAAGGAGGAGAGTAGAATATAATCGAGATAGAAGAAGGACCCGTTCGAGATCCCGCAAGCGCCACGCAATTTCTTCGATAGAAAAATTGAAAGTTAGAGAAGAATACCACCATAAACATGAAAATCATAAGCGTTTCTCAAGATCTTCTTCAAGAACAAGCGACTGCAAAAGATCATCTTACCGAGAAAAGAGTCGTGAAAGACAAGACGGGCGTAGCGCCAAATACCACGCCCCAAAAGAAGGAAATGGAACGCAAGCTTTAAACAAACGGGATAAAACTGCCCACGCTCGTAGGATTTACGAAAAACGTCTATCTCACAAACCAGACCAGAGAAATCAGGAAAGGCATCAACGTTGTGTATATTCAAAGGAGAGCAAGGAAAATAAAAGTAGAAAATATAAGAGAAAATCGCCTTCTAGTAGCAGCAGTAGTAGTAGTAGTAGTAGTAGTAGCAGCAGCAGCAGTGAAAGTTCTTCAGAAACTGAGAGTAGCAGTGAAAGCGATTCCTCCAGTTCAAGTGATGATACTTCATCCACTTCGTCATCTGTTACAACCAGTCCGGGAGAGGAACGCAAAAAAAAGGTGGTGCGTAGGAAGACCCAAAACAAAAAACGTGAAATCGAAAAACACCGGACATAAAATTTCCTAAACGAATTAATTTGTGTTTTATTAAAATAAATAGAAGTTTCCAAAAGCAATCTGTAACTGAGACTATTTTGGCTTATCACAACTAGCGGCAGCGGCGCAATCTTCCCCCGCGCTAGCTCGTTTTCCTTTACGTCGTGGGGGCTCTATAACAGCATCTGGGTTGAAGAGCACATTATCTAAGCGAGTGGTTTCATCTCTTATGCGTAGTTCTATAACGGTGTATATAAAAACGCCGCTTTGCTATCTTTTGAAGAAGAATACTTACCGTAAATACCATTTCCCTTCTCACGAGCTTGTATAACGTTTGTGCGCAACTCTCTGTCCACATCTATCGCCAATTTCAGCATCTACTGCGATTAATACCGTTTAAATTAATTCTTCCTTCTATTTCAAGAAAACATACGTTTACCTTCTTCACGGCATCTTCGTCAGTTTCTTTCATATTCGTTTTAAATTTATCGTTTATTTCTTTACGCCCCGCGGCCAAAGCTTGACCATCTCCGGCAAATACATATTGTCTAGTGCGATGCAGTTTTTTGAAAGCCTGCAAAACCTTACCTCACGGCGAATTTTTGACATTTTTTGTTAGAATGTTTATGGCAGATAAAAAGAAAATTAAAAAAAAACGAATGAGTGTAGGCATGTGTGCATGAAAACATATGATTTGATTTCTCAGCCGTTTGAAAGTAACTGAACATCAAGCAAGCTTAATGAAGAGTGCATCCATAATTTTGTTCCTTAACAATTAAGACTTTATTGTTTCTTCTTCTCAAATTTGCTGTCAGCAATTGTTATTTTACTTTAAACTTATTTTTTACTTAACATTAATATTTCCTTTACTTACTATAATATTGACTTTGGATAGATTGCTTAATGATTAGAATACAATTGTGGGTAAATCCCGGTTATTTTAAACACTTCAGAAAACTTATAATCATACGTTCTAGACAGTTACTAAAAATTTGACGCAATTTATTTGCTGACCCATTTTGTTACTAAGCTAATTTTTAATATTTTGTTTTTCTTTTATAACCGTTAGAAAGTATTGCAATTGTGCAGCAGCTTAGAATAGTATCTGCGTGTACTTATGTACGTTAGTTTCATTTAATTGTGCGCTTTCCTCATCTAAAAGAGAAATGCTTTCCAATTGCTTAACCATTTTGTTAAAGTGCCGTTGGCATGATTACGCCTACCAGACACAGTATTCGAGTTGCGTGATATTTTGCAAATCTGTTTGACTAAAGCCACCAACATATAACAGGTCATTAGCAAAGCGTATAAAGCAACGATAAATGACAGACTCAAAGTGTACTCGTCAAAAACTTCGGTACAATCGTCGGGAAGCATTACCGCTACTCCGAACAGTCTTACAACCAAAAATGGATGGCAAACAGCCGTCAAAGTTAGATTGGCGCATAATAGTAACGCTAAAATTCCGAAAATTAGACCCAATAAATAGTATATATGATTCCATTGCCCAATGCAGCAATTTAACCAATAACTGTGGTGGTCACGCCGTAAAATACAGGCGCCGCATAGTTGACAATGGACGGTGCGAGCTGGGACATATTTATGACACGTATTGCACATACTTGAATCAACCGCTGTAGACGAGTCTATGCTTTCCATTAGGAGAGCGGTATGAGCAGCAGCTTCCGCCTCCTCCTCTTCTGCGGCAGTAACTTCTGTAATATCGGGTAATTCGTCTTCTGTCACCGAACTTTGCATAACAAAATTTAACTGCGATCGACGGTAAGTTGTCCAAAAACAATACGCTGAGATACAAGACAATATAACTAAGATCAAATGCTCTTCGGGCAAGAATTCTAACAACGGTACGGCAAATTCCATTAGCACACTCATGTAAGCCACGGACCAGACTAACCAAAATGCAAAAATACGAGTACGTATCAAGGATCGACTAACGTAGTAGTAAGCGTAGCCAATAAATATTAAACTGGCTAAAAACATTATGACTGCTGTGTAGACGTTGATAGCGGCGATGCCTAAAACTAATGCTACCATCAATGCTGAAAACCACACATCTAACGCTACTTGTTTGGCACCACCACGCCATGGAATACGCAACCTATCCTGGAAAGTAAGCAACATATTGTTTATGTCTCGAGAGTAAGATAACTTGGAGGTGTGTAAATGAATAAACGCCAAACCCCAACGGCAATAATCGCAGCAGTAACCCAAAATATGAAGACGTTCACGAACCCGGCCTTGGCCCAAGTTTTCACAGCAGCAAAGATTTGTCCGGGTCGATAATTCAAGTTCGTCTTCGTCGCTTTGCTGGGCCTATATATAGAAATCCATTTAAGCCGGAATTGACCGGTTGCGGTATTATTTCAATTGTTATTGCAGAAGTTGTTGTTATCGTCATTTGCACCAGTCCAATATCCACATAATATTAACAGTCATATAATTATTTTTTAATCCAAAGCAGCATGTAATTTGTTAAAAAAAAAAAAATTGCACAATTTTAATCGTTTTCAAAACTTTTGTAGAATATAATGAAAAACAAGGTGAAAATAATGCAAAAATATACCCTGCCTGCAAATTGCAGTCGAAAAAATTTTGTTGTGTAAACTACTAAGAATTCGTACTAACAGCTGTTTTTAAAATGAAGTGATGCCAAACTATTGTCACAGTACACAGTACGTTTGAAAGTTAACAGTAAGACAGCAAAACAAATTTGTTGTTCCGGTGAATAGAATTTTGTTTGGATTGCATTTTTGCAAAGTTTTGTTTTGATTGGGAAGAAAACGAGTCGCGGACAATGGCGTGCCGAAAGCATTCTTCCGAATCCTAACGCTTTCTATAAATTTGTTGCTCTCTTAGCTTATCTTTATTTTTTCTTTTAATTTAACACATTAAATTGACAGTTAAATATTTATCAGATTACGTTATTGATGTCAATTTCGTTTTCCTCTTTTATTAATTATTTAAAACCCCTTTAGTCCTTCCAAGGGCACGCGGATAGAGACTTTCAAGTCAACCAATAGCTGGCATCACAAATGATTTGGTGTAATTGATGCATATTAAATGATGCATATTACATCTTCCAAGTTTTATCAAGTTTATAGAAAATTTCCACAGAATATGTGGCAGCTTAGGTTAAGCGCCAAAGTCGAAATAACATTTTAAAGATGTCGATGTTCAATATCATTAATTGTAAGGAAGCTTTTTACCTTTTTTGACTTTCGATTTTGGATTCTTCACACGACAGACTGGTCCAATGCTTGTTGTGTAAAACTGTACGCTATAAGTGATCGTAATCGGTTATGAATGTCTGTCCATCTGCCTGTCCTTAATGGTTTGCCTAGGAAAAGAAACTTTCTCTCAAAATTTTTCTTACCATTTTTCCAATTCAAGATCTCTTCTTAATAAAGTGATCGTCCGACCGCAAACTAAACATTAAGTTCAGAATCAGCTGTTATCATGATTGGGTCGAGAGCTGTTATTTTAGCTAATAATGTTTGCAGAATTTGACAGGCATGTGCCAAATAAAGAGGATATTGATTTTTCAACCAAAAACACAACATAAAGAAATGAAGAGAAATTAAAATCAAAGTTGAATCATACTTCTCCCAAACATTCAAAGAACTGAAGAAAAAAAAAACAAAAATCCTTAATACGTTAATTATTTTTTTAAATTAAAACTAACTGTTTATAAATTCTTAGGGAGAAAGCTTAAGTAAATAAGACAGTAACAGTAAGGCGGCGTATTGTTAAGTGAAAATTATTAAATTCCAATAACTTTCCTTAAATCGAAAGTGACTCTGGAATATATCTGTCAGACTTTGGAGTGATAAGAACATCAAATAAATCTCATGGCTTTAGACTTTGTCACTACCTATAAAGTGCTGGTATTGGGGGACTCTAATGTTGGCAAAACTTGCATCGTTCATAGATATTGCGATGAAAAATATTACGATACATACATTTCCACAATTGGTAACTAAATTTACTTTACATTCAATGAAATTTTTGCATTGTATTTGAAAGAAATTTGTAGAAGAATTCAGGTAACAGATGGATGACCTGGATTTATGTTTATCTTACACACTTAGCGAAACATGACATACTAACTATCTGCATATTGTCTGTAACGACTCAACCACACATATACACTCTTCATTATTTACATGCAAGCATTAGTATTTCCACAAGAATGGTTTTCATTAAATATTAACAACCGCTTACGGTTCTTTTAAGAAGAGAATGGACTTATTATCGTTCTTCTTCCTTTAGGTATCGATTTCAAGCAAAAACTCATCAATTTGGACGGTGTCCCGATAAAATTACAAATCTGGGACACAGCTGGACAGGAGCGATTTCGTACTTTAACCACCGCTTATTATCGTGGAGCTATGGGGATACTGCTGATGTACGATGTAACCAATTTGGAAAGTTACAATAATCTATCATACTGGTTAAGAAACATACAAGAGAATGCTTCACCTGATGTGGTCAAAGTGTTGGCGGGTAATAAATGTGAATGCTCGGCTACACAACGAATGGTAGATAAGGAAAGAGGTGAAAAGGTATGGACGATTCAATACGGATAACATTATGGTGAAAACTTGAAACTCTTTTTATTAAGATTGCGGAAAACTTCGAAATGCCATTCTTTGAGGTCTCTTGCAAAAATAATATCAACATAGAAGATGCTTTTCTCACTCTCGCTCGTAAAATCCGCGAACAAAGAGAGCGTCGGGTACATTTTAAATCATAAATTGAATATTGAATTAAAGCTTTATTTTATCTGCAAATCTTGAAAAATTTTTCAGGGTGAAAATTTCGATAACGATGACAAGCCGCAGGATAAAAAATCACCGGGCTCAAATGGTTTGGGAACATTTAGTCTGGCTGGTTTGTCGGATGCTAATCGTTGTGCTTGTTAAATCTACCATCCAAGCCGTACACCTCCATGCAGAACAGATACACATCAATTCACAAACTTAATATCTATATAAATAAAAGAAAACTAAAAGTGAATATAAAATTTGAAATGAATTTTCAAACCCTGCAAATGCAACAATAAAATTCAATACTTGTCCATAATTACGTTAGCAAAATTTTACCCGACAAAAAAAAGGAAAATATTAATTTAAAGATATATATATATATACATATATATTTAACAAATATATTTTAGCAAAAATCTTAATAAAACGAAAAAAAAACTGAAGAAATTTTGAGTTCCATACGGATAACAGCGTTTTCAGAAAGTAGTTTTTTATTTATCTATTATTTACTATTATTTGGAATCGAAAATTCGAAAACTTGTGTTAATTATTAAATGCAATTAGATAATATTTATGTAATGATAAAAAACATAGATTTTAAGCATTTTACATGAATTAGAATTATAGAGCATCTAGTTTTTGGTTTTTTGTAACCTGACGATCAGATCTTTTGCACAGCACCGCTTTAACAAACATTTATATAAATAAATAAACGAGAAAACAAATATATATACATATATATATATATATATGTATGTATGTATGTATGTATATATATACATATGTATACATGTAACTATGTAATTATTAACCCAAATTTTGAATTAAGCTAAACCTATTAATACATAATATGCGCATTTTAAGGGACACTTCCATTTAAGCAAACGTTTTCAAAATTGTAAAAATAATAATAAATTCGCGGAAAAAATCGTGTTACGCATGCCCATGCTATTTTCTATATAATGATAATACTATTTTATTAAATTAATTCATTTTTTATTAAATTAACCATCATCATATTTACGTTAAGTTTAAATTAAAAGCAATTTTATTTTATTAGCAAGATTAAGCCCAACGAGAAATGTAGTTTAAATATTATTTTTTAAATATATTACAAGGAATCCAAAATATGTAAAAGAACTCAATTCTCATTAAAATTTCCACTTATTAAAGTAATTAATAAAAAGAAAATAATAATAATTGACCAGTTTGTTGAAAACTGAATCACGGTGTTTGTGCTTCTGTCCGTCCTCTTTGCAAATATGATCAAACGACAACAAGCCTTCATAATAACTCCTTTGTGATTACTGCTTTATTAAAATATTTGGGTTAAGCAAAAGCCAATGATCCTATCGCCGTTGCGTACGGCAAAGAAATAATAATTCATGATTTTTGCTTTAAAAATACAAATGAAGCTTATAAGCAGGATTAACCTTAACAAGTAAGAAAATTGTCGGTTGCGACGGTATGTTTTATACCCATAACCGTTGCAAAAAATGAAATATATATAATTGCATACTCTGTCACATTGGGTGGACGTGGCTGATGTTTTCTGATTTTGCAAGAATTTTTATGGAAATTTACATCGTGTATCTACTGCAATCTACGAACAACAACTAAAAGACGTGAAAAGCAAAAGTGTTCTAAGTTTTTCTTGCTTAGATGTTGTAGGCGTATTGTTTCACCGGTTTTGGAAATTTTTAGCGAGCAGGAGAATGTTTACCACAGATACTACATAGGTGGGCAGATGGACGGACGAACCGACGGGCTTGTTTTGAAACTGAATTAAAATTTCTATACGTTACGGGCTTTTTGAAGTTTGCTTGCTCGGGATGCGCTATAATATTGCATAGGTGATCAATTTTCTCCATTTTTATACAGGTACAAATTTTTGTAGATTTATGTGCCGTAGTGTATGAAAAATGAGTAAACTACCAATTTTGTATACCTTTAAAAAAGATGTTCTCAATTTACGTGGTGCAATAGGCGTGTCTTTTGGACGATTTGGTTCATATTCAATACTAACTTGTCTGCAAGCTCTTCCAATGTTTCTGCCAAATTTTTAGTCGATAGGTTAATTTTTGTTAGTATGTAGGATGTTTACAACAACAAAATGAATATACCCCCCATCTTTCGGTGATGGATATAATATGTGTTCGTCTAAAAGTTTGCTTTCGCAAAAACTTTAAATTATTTAAGCGAAAACTCTTCCAATGAAACGAATCTTATAGAGCAAACGTTGAAACATGAATATTTAATTTTCGTAAAATATTTCTCTCAGTGTAGACAATGGACATAGAGTTCAAGAAACTTGAAAAAGTGATTTAACTATAAAAAGGTCAAGCAACTTTTTGATCTATTTATATACACTTAGGAAACTTAGGAAACACTTATAAAACAAAAACCAGTTGCTTCATTGCCAAGGTAACGACTGGGGCTACAAGTGACCACAACAAAATGAAAAAGTTTTTTAGCTAATTGCAACTTTAGTCAAGGGTAGATTTTAATTATTAATCTCACTACTACCACTAGAGTTATATTATTATTTCTTAAGTAAGGAGATGAAAAAACTTAAGGCAAAAGCCTCAACGCTATCTATATTCAATGGCCGTATTTCTGATTCATCCACATCCAGCAATGATGCATCCTCCATAGTTTTGGCAGTGAACGAGAAGAAACGCGCAACTTTTAATGGTTTCAGTAAATCGCCAATATTTTCAATATACAATCAATCGGCCAACTTAACGCAAATAGAAAAATCGACCTTGGAGTTGATGAATGAAGACATAGCAATTAGTGAGGATACAATTAGTTCGCAGGAGTATGACGATGCTGCGAATGCAGTTGGAGCTGAGTTGAGTGATTATGACAAAATCAAAATAGTCGGGCAGGGTTCATTTGGCATTGCTGTGCTTTACAAATGTAAAACCGATCAACGTCATGTAGTATTTAAGCAGATTAACTTGAATAACTTGAGTGAGGCCGAGCAAGACTTGGCCATGAATGAAGTTGAAGTATTTTCGAAGCTACATCATCCAAATATTATAAGGTAAATATTATAAGGTAGCTAACAGAGAGTTTCTTCCAATGAATATATACTTTACAACTCGTTTTTTATTACTGCTCTCTGTTTAGCTATTTTGGAAGTTTCATAAAAGATAACACTTTACTGATCGAAATGGAATATGCTGACGGGGGGACGTTGGCGCAGGCTTTAGCAGGTCGTAAAATTCCCGATTATTTTCCCGAACGTTACATTGTAACGGTTTTCGAACAAATTTCGAGCGCAATTAATTACATGCATGATGAAAATATACTGCATAGGTTACAGGAATATTCACTGCGTCCAAGTTGGCAGATATCAAAATTTGACATACATTTATTTTCAGGGATTTGAAGACAGCAAATGTTTTTCTTAATTCCCGCGGTATAGTGAAAATCGGTGATTTTGGTATTTCGAAAATCATGACAACCAAAATTCATGCTCAGACGGTTTTAGGCACGCCTTACTACTTTAGTCCAGAAATGGTGAACACCAATTGAAATGTTTCATTGTGTAATTAATCGAGTAATCGAAGCTTTCTTCTTCTTCTTCATTTAGTGTGAAGGCAAGGAATACGATCACAAAAGCGATATCTGGGCTTTGGGTTGCATTTTAGGGGAATTGTGTTGTTTGCGTAAGACTTTTGCAGCTTCAAACCTATCCGAGTTGGTTAGCAAAATAATGGCGGTAATCATAAATCGAATTTGAATAATGATTATATGGAATAAATGAAATAATTTTCAGGGCTCTTATACTCCCATACCCATGGGTTACACTTCGGCCTTACGAAGCTTGCTGAGTAATTTGCTTCAGGTTAGTTAGTTATAAATTTAATGCACCGAAAGAGGATCGGAGGATCATTAAACTCGCACCATAGATGCAACTTAATGAAATGTTATAATATATTACCCATGTAACGAAAATTTTTATAATTTTTTTAAAAATTGTAAAGACTTTTCTTTCTGATTCCTAAGGTTGATCCCTCCCATCGTCCCAAAGCGTTGGAAATATTGGAGTACTGGATTCCATTGATCTTTCGCAGCTTGGGCAAAAATAAAGGGTATAACTATTTATTATTTTTTCCATTCAATACCTTATACCTTATAGTATAGAAGTGTATTAAGCATGTGCGTGTGTATATAACACCTAGAAAAAGTTAAGCTAGATATAATTTTTATTATACCGTTTGATTTAGGGTTCCTTTCTGGTTCGATTTAAGCTTGTCTGTCCATCAGTTCGCCCTTCCATTTGATAGCTGCCCATGCCCATTTATGTTCAAACTACACGATACAATTTTTGCGATATTTTGGAAAAACTTGTCCAAGGACAAACCGTGCTAACAATTTATTAGACCAACCTATTTTTAAAATTTCGCCTTCCTTATTTGAAGATAGTTTGCAATTTTCAATATCGCTTCATAAAAACCGCTGAACAGCTTTTTCGGATAGTAAATTGAAGTGAAAAATGTGAGTTCTAGAACTTTCTCCCCTATAACTTTTTCTACGAATAGTAACCCGTTATGCGACAAAAGGGTCTAACCTTTATTATATTATAATGAAAGTAAGCCCGTAACAGTAATTAAAAAAAATTAATTGGAGCAAATTTGAGCCACATAAGTCAATTTGTGAACCACACCACATATATGATCCCTTCACGGCAAATATGCGCTTACGAGAGAAAAAGGTGACATTTTTCGTATTTCATCGGGAAAATAAATGATTTATTTATATTAGGCGATGTGGTGTACGGTATTTAATGGTCGGCCTTGAACCACTATATTGATATTACTTGTTTTTAAACTTCAGATATTCGTATGAAGATGACAGCGAATCAATTAAGAACTCCCTTTCAACAAGCAGCTCAGGAACACTACCACTTCATAATAGCGTTTCGCCAGATCGCAGCTCACGCCGATCCACAGCAGCTAACCTTGCTACCGCTCAAACAGTAACCAAGGAGGTTATGAATGCTCAGACAGTGGCTCCCAGTGAGATCATAGAGAAAAGGTAAAAATCGTATTATTTTTAGGTTTCCCCACAAGATGTCACGTTTACCTTAATCACTATTTCCGCAGATCGGTTTTATATCAGGTCAAGACTTTTGGTAAAAGCTTTGACATGAATCCTATACAGTTACCACCGAAAGCTTATATATTAACTGTAGCAACTAGTAACACTCACTTTGTGGTGGTGAATAGTGGTGAGTGTACTATTAAGGATTATTTTTAATCTTTGTCTAACAAGGTCTATAATTTCGGACAGATGGGTCTGTGTATACCTGGGGCGAAGGTTCCCATGGACAATTAGGTCTGAGTTCTTTAGAAGCCTGGAAACATTATCCCAGCCGCATGGACTCCATAAGAAATCATCATATTATCAGGTATAACTGTTCTCATGGAAGAAAAATTAGGTTTCCAAATGTTTTTTAATGCAGCGCTTGCGCCGGCGAGGGTTTTACCATACTTTTAACACAAACGGGTGCAATTCTGAGTTGCGGTGATAATTCGAAATATGCTTTGGGTCACAATGACGGTAAAATCTATCATAGTCCGAAATTTATTGAAAAATTAGAGGACATCAAAATTAAGGATATCAAAGCGGGACTTACGCATGTTTTGGCTTTAAGTGTGGAAGATTCCGTTTATGTTTGGGGTACTAGTTCCCATGGGGCTTTAGGTTTAAGTGAATTGCAAACACAACAGTAAGTTGCGCTTATTCTTTGTCCTCCTCGTTAACTCTTTTTGAATTTTCCAAATTTTTTTTTAAGGAAAACTCCTCAAAAAATCTTACTTTCTCAGGCGAAAAATAACGTTAAAAAATATTTTGTGGACCTGATACTTCGGCAATCCTCTTTGAGAATTGTGATATGTATGTCTGTGGTAGCAATCAGTTTAACAAATTGGGTTTTGAAAAACCTGCGAACATAACGGCTATGGTAGTTTAAAAATATCTCCACATATGAAATATATACACAAATATCCTTGAATAAAGCTCTACTTCGATTTTTTAGAAAAAAATGAAATTACCTCTACATCAACGTCGTATTATGAATGCTAGCTTTTCAACCGCACACACTTTACTACTCATTGAGGGCGGCTACATCTTAACCTTGGGTTCTAATAGTTTCGGTCAAAGGGGTGTTGGGCATTGTTCGCCTTTGCCGACCGTGACCTTGGTAGAATCAATGAAAGATCGTTACATAATCGTGAGTTTATTTATCTTTCAATTTAGGAACTGTTCGTTAAACGTTTAATGCTTCTCCTAGAATTGTAAATGCAACGAGCAATGTTCACTAGTATGTTCCGATGATAATGTAATTACATTTTGGGGCACTCGTTATGGCGTTCCTGAAATAAGTGAAGCGAATGTCTCGAAATCACCGGTAAATTACATATGAATTCAAAGTTACTGTAAACCTTCTTAACGCATTTTAATAGATGTGGTCGGCACAACGCAGAATAGACGTGGAATCGGAGAACAATACTTCTGCTTTTACCAATTTCTTGGCCTCAATTTACAAGTCGGAATTAATTTTAGAACCGCAAGATATATTAGCGTAAGTGTTTATCGTCGAAATACATCACGTTTATATATCCATCCGACCGTTTCTTCAAAGTCTCAACTCATTATGCAAACCTTGTGATTGCAAAAACTGTTCTCATCTTTTTTTCTAGCTTATATTCTTCCGCCGAGCAAATGGAAAGAGGTTATTACGTTACGGTAAAAGACATTTGGCCTTTGCCTCACAGTGCACTTGTTCTAGTCGAGACAACGGCACCTTTAATACCATCTATACAAGATTTAGCGTAAGGCGTACTGGACTTGAACTACTTTTTACTATTAATGAATTGATTTTAAGAAGATATTGTTTATTCAATTCTATTTCAAGCATATTTTAAAGAAAGCATTATTTTTGCCAAAATATTCATTCAGGTAATCGCTTTATTCAGTAGAGTTGTAGACTTGCTAGCCTTTCGTAAACAACGCCCTTTGATTTTTTTAATTAATGAAATTTATTTATAATGTACGATTACATTATAACAAAGTTGTCAATATATAAACTAAACGAACTACAATTGCAATTGTACATTAGAAAGCACGAAGGAAAAGAATGTAGAGATATATTGTTGGAAAGAAATCTTCCGGAGGGCTGGTAATCCATTTGAATATACGTATAGAAATATGTATTAAATATTAACAGGAGCTATAAATATTCTTCACTTAATAACGTGAAGACACTCCTCCACCATAGCGATCTGGTCCAGTGCGGTTACCGCTATACAAACTACTACCGCTACCCGCGTTTGGATAACCACCGCTAGAACGTTCATTGTACGTGCGATCATATCGGTCTTGAGACGAAGGCATCGGGCGCCAATTTGACTCTTCGACAGGGCCGGATTTAGTCCAGCCGGAACCAGCGCTATGAATGGTAGAGGACAAGCTGTTGCTAGGATAGGATTTCAACGAAGAACTACCTCCGCCACCACTTGAATGCCCCATATGAGAGGATGACGATGGGGGCCAAACGCTACTACCTGCACTTCCTCCATAGCCGCTTGAGCTGTCATATCGTTTGCTGCTACTGTGAATACGCATATAGATTAAACAAGAAAATAAAAATTCTTATGTAAACTGTACCTTATGTCGTCTATACGTCTGTATGAGGATCGCTCGCTCTCATATCGGCTACTACCACTACCACTGCTTTTGTGTAATGAACCGCTGCTAGACGAAGGCATATGACGTATTTCTACGTCACGCTTATAATCATCCCGAGTGGATTTTGTGTTCGATCCATAATCATCAATACCGCCTCGTTTTGACGATGATGGAGCGATGTAATCGTTACTACGCTTCGAATAATCATCGCTGCTACGCTTGCTGGGTACGCTTGAAAAATCATCAATGGCTGCACGCTTGGTACCAGAACTGCCACCGAAATCCAAACGCTTTGAAGATGAATAATCATCTAAGCGTTTGCTGGATGAAGAACTTGAGTATTCATCACGTTTCTTATCATAGCTATGAGAACTAAAATACCGGGAATTAAGCGCTTAGTAATTTTCACCAATTTTCCGTCAATGTTTACCTTCTTGAAGAAGCTAAAGAAGCATCAAATCTGGGAGGTGGAGGAGCCTCAAAACGAGTGGCTGAACCCGATGTTCGCTTGCGATCTGAAACATCTGTATAACGTTCATCGCCTGAGCGTTTGCTGATGCGTTTAATAGGGTCTTCACGCATAATCCTTACATTTGTCATTGTACAAATAGTGTCACAGAATAAGAGAGAAAAAACCAAAGATAAAAAATATATTATTAAGTGATCTTAGAACATAGGTAAACTATAAGTATTGCCAGCGATACTGTGTTTAAATACGATTTCTTCAGAAAAAAGTTTACACCACTTTGCACACAGCAAATTTGCCAAATCACGCATTCCTTTTCAAATAATGGTGAAAGGATTGTTATAGACAAAAAAAAACTTAACTCTCATTCGCTGCCTTACTTTATATCAATCTGCTTTTCTTTTTCTCTCTCCCTCCTTCTGTGGTGGACGTTATGGAATGTTTAAAGTAATAAGTCTCATAACAAAGAAAAAAAAATATTTTCAAAAGTATTTGATAAGGTGAGAAATTTGTGATATTGAGTTATGTCTAAGCTGGAGAGAGAGGAAACTGTTTTTGATTCTGCCTAACGAAGAGGAATAAATGCACTTAACACTCTCATGTAATTGGTTGATTGAATCACAATGCCTACTTCATTTGCTGACGTTTCAATTCAAGACGTTCCATTTCGAGTTTCTCGCGCTCCAATCTTTGGCGCTCACGTTCTAAACGTAACAGTTCTCCCTTCTCCCGCTCCAAGCGTTCACGCTCTAAAGCCAATTTGCGACGCTCCTCGACCAAACGAGCTTCTTCTTGACGTTGACGTTCGCGTATCTCACGACGCCGGCGTTCTTCTTCACGAATTTCACGTTCTCGTTCGCGAAGACGTTGACGTTCACGTTCTTGGCGTATTTTCTGATAGGAGAGTATCTCTCGCTGGCGCACACGTTCCCGTTCGCGCAAACGCTCTCGTTCACGGTCAGTTTGTTCACCACGATTACCTTTATTTTGATCATTGGAAGTCTGAGACTTAGCCTTAGCTGAAACCTCAGAACGGGCCTTTTCACTACGCTTGCTGTCTTTTGTTGTATCATCCTTGGACTTGTCTTTAGCAGCTTCTTTGGAATGTGAGGACTTGTGTTCCTTATCATCTTTGCTTTTATTGGCCGATGAAGACCTGTCTTTTTTGGTTGCCTCACTTTTACGTTTTTCATCATTATGTGACGATTTGCTGCCACCATCTTTGGATTTCTTATCGTCATCCTTCTTCTTAGATTCTGCTCTCGATGAACCGGATAATTTGCCGGCATTTTTTGATGAACTCGAAGAGCTGCCACCAATTTCATTTTTAGTACGTTCCACCGATATAATACGACCATGCAATTCAGTATGATGCAAATGATCGATACAACGACTCGCATCGTTGGATGAAGACATCGTAACATAACCGTAACAGCGTGTGCCAGGCGTACGAGTGTTGGTTACCACTTTCGCACCAATTACTTTGCCATATTTTGAAAAAATTGTTTTCAAATCGCTAGCTCTTGTCAATGAGGATAAGCCCGACACCCATAAATTACGAGAAGCACTGGTGGAGGACAATTTGCTGCTGCCACTTGAACCGCCACCACTTTTCAATGACGATGAATTGGTGGCAGCCGTTGCAGGTGAGTTGTTGTTCGTTGATGTATTTGTTGTTGATTTTTCTGTAAATTCCACATAAATAATAACAGAATGAAGAGATAATGAAGAGTTATAGATATTTGTGGTACACATTATATAACTTTCGATTAAAGAGTCTATACAAGTTTTTTACTTTTCATTGTCATAGTTTGTGTTGATTTTAATATTTTTTTTTTGCACTTTACCGTTTCTTTTTCGGATTTTTATATCAGCGATGCTCTAATATGTTAGCGCTTTTAGTAATATGTAGGGATGATAACACGGACAAGAAAGTGTGAATTTATAGAAATCCGAAGAAGTGAAATGTATATAATCTGATGAACGTTGCACTCTGTAAACTTGTTGCTGGAAAACATATCATTAATCAAAAGTGTTGTACCAAAACTGTTACCATACGCCAAGCCTGTTGTAGACGAATTACTTTCCAAATATTTGCTTAAATTGCATTAGCGCATAGAGTCCACTTATTTAAACCTGAGCCTTAGACCGAAACGTCCAAAAAACTTCTGCGCATAGTAATTAGTTCGGATGATTAGATATTTTGAATGCTTTAGATAGCTGAAGTTAGAAAAGATAATTTTAGATTAAAATAAAACGAGATTCAACAATGCCAAACATGATTATTACAATCCATTACACAGTTAAAGCGTTCGAAAAATGGTAAGCGATGATCAATGCCTTGAATTGAGGACGGTTTCAACACTGACACAGTGGTAATTTATCTTTTTTTGAAGTATTTCCGCAAGTGTTGTGTAAATGCTATGCACTTGTCCCAATAGAAAGTGCGGGAAAACGTAGCAGCATAAGGATTTACGTCGACAACGTCTCGAGAACAGACTTTGCTTTAAACACACGTTGCTGTTTACAGGCAAAATATATATGCATTTTTTACAATTTGCGATGGTTGTGCTGATTAGCGAGTCCTGGTTATGATGTTAGTTGATTATTATCCACAAAACGAACATTTTTTATTAATTCATCTAACGCTAAGCAACATATCATAATATAGAGGGATGGACGTCAAAATATCCTTCTAAATAATTTCGAAATCGCCGACTATGTATCAAAGTATAGCTTTCTAGTATTACAGAGCAGCATAATTGCGAACGTACAGCTTTTGTTGAAAGATACTTCTAATGCTGGAAGCTATTTTATATCCAAAATTCATTGCCACGACCCCAAATGGGAACACAAACTAGGTTTTCCATAGAAAGCTAAATTAAACGATCTTACGTGCAAGCTTAAGTAAGTCTTCCCACACATTTTTATAAGATCGCAGCATACTTTCGCCAACTGTTGAATTGCAGAATTATGATGGTGTTCCTTGATGAATTAAAGATCTGCAGAATTTGCGTCGAGTGTTTTTACAATACGGCTTTTCCCATAATATAAATTCACACTTTCTTGCCCTGGAAGTCTTTCATTTTTTTTTCTCGTTTAACATAAGTTTCTTTGACAAAGTTTACTACTACTTACTAATACTTAAAGTTTTGCCTGAAAAGTTACCTTTATCATCTTTATGGCCAGATTTTGAAGACGATTTTAGCTCACTGAAAGTATTTTGTAAAATAAGAATACATGTCTTACGCTATTGTGGCTGAAAAATTTCATATTTTCTCACTTTTCATCTTTTTTGTCGCAAGATTTGTCATCTTTTTTCTTATCTTTTTCATCTTTGTGGCTGGATTTCTTGCCATCCTTACTTTTTTCTGATTTACTTTCTTTAGAAGATCCCTTCTCTTTCTGCGTAGAAATTAATGCTAAGTAAATAAAAAATACAAATTTGTATCAGTTCTAAAAGGCTATTGTATGTAAAAATACTTACTTGTCTTTTCCCTGTAGTCTGGAGCCTATATAACAGAAAAGAATTTAATACAAAATATTTTTATGAAATTTCATCATAAGCTACAAATCTCGTTTACCTCATCATGTAATAATTGTTGTTCATCTTCCCCAATAGTCAAATTAATACCTTCCTCGTTATCATTGATGGCAGTGTCCCCATTTGTTTCGTCTTCCCGATTTCCCTCATCTAAGCTACTGTCATTCGTCAATTCCTGTTCATTAGGATCTTGCCTATCATGATTTTGTTCATTATTATCATGATCGTTGTCCTCTTCTTCATTCATTTCATCATCGTTTACATAAACGCATTCTTCATCTACATCACCAATTTGATCAACTTCTTCATCGTAACCGTTAATTTCATTTTCTTCCTCTTGATCTTGTTCGCCTTCAAATTTTTCGTTCAAGTCCTCTTTGTCTTCTTGGCTAGGCATATCATCATCATCCTTTGGTTCTTCTTTCACCATTACGGGCATCGGCAATTTAATTGCTGCAGATTTTTTACTCTTTTGTTCGCTGGCTTTGCTACCACCCATTACAAAAACGTACTTTGTTGGATCAATACCTTGCTCTTTAAGAGACTGAAAAAATTCATAATTATGGCTTCACCAAATAAGTAAGTGTTCGTGTTTTATCGCAAACCTTTTCTAAACGCTCTATAAGAGCTGCCTTCGGCCCAATAGTGTCCAAACGACGCCGTTCTAGTTCTTCTTTAAGGTCAGATACTCGTAATTCAAGTAACTTCTTGCCTGCTTCAGACATTTCGTCAAAAAACACGATAATGATTTTTTCTTTATTGGTTTTTATGCGAATCGTGATAAACCTTTTCGATTTAGCACAATTTTTGAAGAATTTTCTCTGCAAGTAGAACGATTCGCATTGAAAAAAATGTTCTTTAATAAAAAGAAAATGGCGTCGTCAAGACAGGGTTGCAAATTATCCGTATTTAGGGTTTATTATTATAGCAACTGTTAAAATTTTCATAGCCTCCTAATATGACTGCCGTGAACCCACTTTTTACAAATATCCTGATTTTAAAATATGGAAAAAGAGCACATCACTTTTTATTTATTGATTAAGAAATCAACAGAAAACTTTAGGTTCGTTATAATTACTGAATATCGTAGCAGAAATCGAATACAAGTGTTTTCAAATGCCTCGCATGTTGGATAGAAAGTTTAAATAAAAATTATAATCAAATTATTTGCAAGTTTTCACATTTCCGAAACAAATGAATGAAATTCTGCAAAGAAAATTTTCGACCTCTTATCAATAATAACAAATACCCAGAACGGATTCATTTGAGGTAAATATATCCTCAAAAAAGGTTTAAATTCGAAAATTTGGCAGCTCTACACCATCTTGTCGCTCTTTCTTTCTTTTTTTACCACGTTCTATGCGAGTTGTATGAATTAAAAATGAGCCTAACAATTTCAAAAAAACGCAAGGTAATTTGGATAAGTTCGTAATATTTGTGTTTCAATATATGGTGATCGGTATATTCGATGATTACGGATTTAATAGTACTCTAATGTATCCTGGGAATCAAAGAAAAACAAAGCGCTCAACTCCTAACCTCAAAGTGTTGTTTGTGCCAGAAATTGTGAATGGCTAGAGATGCAAAGCCTAAATCATTTTAGAAGAAGCAATTTTTATGTATCTTAATGTTAATGAAGACAGTACAATTTGGAAACGTTATCTAATGTGTGGTTCTGTGTTGTGTTTGCTTACAGTTCGTTGCTGATGGTATGTTTAAGGCAGAATTGAACGAGTTTTTAACTCGTGAACTCGCCGAGGATGGTTATTCTGGTGTAGAAGTGCGCGTCACTCCAGCCCGCACTGAAATCATCATCATGGCCACTAAGACTCAACAGGTTTTGGGTGAAAAGGGACGTCGAATACGTGAATTGACCGCAATGGTTCAGAAACGTTTCAACTTTGAACCAGGGCGTATAGAGTTGTATGCCGAAAAAGTAGCCACACGCGGTTTATGTGCTATTGCTCAAGCTGAATCCTTACGTTATAAGCTAACTGGTGGGCTAGCGGTGCGTCGTGCTTGTTATGGTGTGTTGCGGTTTATTATGGAGTCTGGAGCTAAAGGTTGCGAAGTGGTTGTGTCAGGGAAATTGCGCGGTCAACGTGCTAAAAGCATGAAATTCGTAGACGGTCTAATGATCCACTCTGGTGATCCGTGCAATGATTATGTTGAAACTGCCACACGTCACGTTTTGTTGCGTCAAGGTGTTTTGGGTATTAAAGTGAAAATCATGTTGCCTTACGATCCCAAAAATAAAATTGGTCCTAAGAAGCCTTTGCCTGATAATGTATCTGTGGTGGAACCAAAGGAAGAGAAGATCTACGAGACGCCTGAAACAGAATATAAAATTCCTCCAGCGGTAAATGTATATAACGATGTTTCAGAAGTATAAGTGCATTTTTTTACCAATTTAAAAAAAAATTCTTTACGTTGGGGGAATAAAGTTTATAAAGAGAATATACTACGTAAGGAACACAAATTAAAAGTGAAAATGTAATAATTTTGATTTAAAAACGAATGATATGAACGAGTTTGCCTTTTCCTTTTTCTTCCAATCCTCGGCAAATAAAACCTTCCTTTTTATTAAAGTAACATGTTCACTTTCAGATATTGTCTTACAACATTCCCCTCGTGTCAATTATTAATCGTTGTTGTCGTTGTTCTTCAAATTCAAGATTGTCTTTTTGTCATTAATTTCCAAAAGAATTTTAACGCGTTTTCATTTCTTGCTCTTACCTTATGCTAAATTTGGGGATCTCGTGTTCATGCGAAACAGTCGTTGATTAGTATCTTCTACCTTTAAGTAAACACGAGGGTTGAAACCCGTTGCCAAATGAAAAATAAGAGCTGTATATACAAGTTTTGTACCTTTGTGTAAATAATTTATTTAAGACGTCAGCCTTAGTGCCAATAAGCTCATGGTTAAGTTGCCATTGAGCTGGTTTTGTTCCTGTACAGAGACGTGCTTGCATACGGACGAATGCGTGCATAAGCGCAAGTTCAGAGTTCTTCGTTTATACGTCAGTGGCTACGTCCCTCAGCATAAGGATTACTTTACAATGGAATGTATGTTCTTTTTAATCTTGACATGTTTTTTTGGTGTCTTATGTTAAGGTTGTAATCTGATTGACCCACTTCTTCTTGCGAGAATAAAAGTTTGCCAGGAATTTCAGACTTGGGGAACGAAAAAAAAATGTTGCGGTTTATTTTGGTTTGCATTTTCGCTTTTTTCTTTTAAGCAGTATTAATATGTTTTCGTGGTTTGTAGTACGTCAGCGCGTGTGACAGTCTATCGAAAAGCGGTCAAAATGAATCGTTCATCTGTGTGTATGCGACGGATATTATTGAAAAACCTGTTTAATAAGATGAAGTGCTTATTTATGTAATTGTCATGAAAAAAGTAATACCGGTCAAGGGCGTAGAGATTAGTCTCGCATTCTAATAGAATTTATTGAAAATCATTTTTTGGTCTTTGGTTTATTCATCATTTCATTTCATTATTTATTAGTTTTTGGATGGGCATTTCGTGTTATCCTAGTGGGTAAATTTCCACAAGCCTTAAAAGCTGAACTGCCATAGTGAGTGTATACATCCGTTAACTATGTTCGTGGCTTTGTATGTCCCAGCTTAATTTAGAAAATATAGATTTTGTATTTAGCCAGCAACGAAGCAAATATTTCGCAATAACTAGTGCTGTTGTGAGAAATATCGATCTGACACAATCTGGAAACCCAAAATATCCGATAATCTCTTCCCCACTCTCCACCTTGGACTACTGGCCATTAAACAGACAGTCGATCTTGCTCTATCAACTGGGTACAAAAAGTACGTCGTTTTCTCTGATAGTAGAGCTGCCATGGTCCTCATTAAAAATAAGAACGCTACAAATCAACATGTCTACGATATCTACGACATGTACAACAACATGTGGTTTGTGTCTCAACGAAAAGCTGACTTCTATGCACGCGAAGCTCAAATTGAAGGTGAAATCATATCTGCGAAATGGAAGTTTTGCGCTCAATCCGAAATAACATCATCAGTGAACTTAATGAGAAGTACATAAACATCGCAAGAGGGAAAGCGGATCGACTTTTCTACAAAGTACTTTCGCCCATGTCCTTTAAACCCCTACCAGACTCTCTTCCCTCGTCTTGGGAGATTAAGGTCCTCTGCAGAATTATGACCAACTATACCTATGACAAACCCTATCTGAAAATGGTCGGAGCACCTGGCAGTGATTTTTCCGATCTATGCCTGACCACACTTTCTTATGGATGCCCACACTTTCGCTTTTTGGCTGATCTACAACACGCCATCTATCCTTGACATTTAAGCCGCATTACTGGAGCTATAGACGTGTATATAAGAGGTTATTCTCCAAACGTCTGCAACAAAAAAACACAAAAAAATCTAGTGATAGACGAGTTTATATCTATCACGGCTATCCGGACATAGAAAATGCTTCCTCCTTTCCTTTGTTCCTTTGTTTATTTGTCACTAAGCTATGTATATGCGATCTTTATGTATTTCCACTTTTGTATTGCTTCCAATTTCTTATTCATCAATATTTTTTTAAATTAATTTATTTATTACGCATTAATAAGACTACAAAATAATTTTGTAATTATTTACCGGGAACCCCCTTCAACTTGACGTTCTTAGTTCATTAGTTCATTTCCTATTAAAAACCGAATGGAAACTTTATAGCGGTAGCGGGCCCATAAAGACTTCAAAATAAGATGTTATACGAGAAGTGGTCGAAGAAATGGGCCGATCCGAGCCGTTGTCAATAGCCTTCGATCGTGGTTCAAAACACGTTAGTATGGCGAACTTCACCAAAATATCTCGAAAATTGCGAACTGCAAGTTGAACACAAGAAAAGAAGGCAGAGAAGCAGACGGACAGACAAGTTTAGATGGATTCTGCAAGTGATTCTGAAAGTGTTTTTAAATCGATCGGTATAATGAGAGATGAGCTTGAGAAGACTCGTGTCTCATATATGAAGGGCGGAGGTATACTCATTCAAAGCATTAGCAGCAGAAGGACGTCAGGGAGAACCTCTTATGTCATCGGCGTCAATATCTGAATCGATTGTCTGTATGTCCTGTCTGCAATAAGCATTCCCTCGTTTGCAAAAATTAAAAGATATCGGCTTCGAATTTGGCAAAAGGGTAGTCAAAGTACACGGCCACAGTGCAAACCTTGTTTTCAAAAGCGAAAAGGAAAAAGAGAGAATAGGCGTTCTTGTCATTTCTTACAAACTGCAAACGATATAACGATAAAAAAATTTGCACGTGTATTTTATGTATGATTCTCCAGTACATGTGCAAAAATGGAAAAATCGGTCACATCCATCCATTTTTATTATAGCGTATCGAGTCATATGGTTTCTATCTTGAATTCCAATATTTTTCAAAGTGTTCCGACGTGGATAAGACAGGTTTATAAGGTTTTAAATGGTTAGAATAGATTTGACGTTCCATTTCTAACACCCTGAAGTAGGCACTAAATAATTTGTACCTTGGTTGAGGGTATCTAAATAGATTTAACCCCGAACATCTGTCCAACGATATAACGATAAAAAAATTTGCACGTGTATTTTATGTATGATTCTCCAGTACATGTGCAAAAATGGAAAAATCGGTCACATCCATCCATTTTTATTATAGCGTATCGAGTCATATGGTTTCTATGTTGAATTCCAATATTTTTTCAAAGTGTTCCGACGTGGATAAGACAGGTTTATAAGGTTTTAAATGGTTAGAATAGATTTGACGTTCCATTTCTAACACCCTGAAGTAGGCACTAAATGATTTGTACCTTGGTTGAGGGTATCTAAATAGATTTAACCGCGAACATCTGTCCAACGTGTGTTTCGCTTGAGCTTGTGACTTCAAAAGTGCAATGCCGGCCCACCGCAGAAATATGTGCTTTAGTAAAGAACACATCTATTGGTTCCCATAACATAGAAACCGATTCGAGATGTCGAATCTCTTTTTTTTTTGATCAGTCCTTATAAAACGTCTTACTTTGATACATCGTTACAGGGAAAAACATTATAATTTTTAGAATTTCGCGACACAAAACGCTCAGTAATAGTATTTCGGCAATTTACATATTGTTGTGAAAACTTTGGACTGGAACCCCTTCCCATGAAAACTGAATTTTTGTACATAGTAAAAAGGCCCAAAAGTTTTGTTTGGGGATATACGAAAGCACTGCAATGCAATGAGAACCGACGTCAACCCTTATGCTGTATCAATAATAGATAATTAATTATTTTTTAGTGGCAGTAAACTGCACCTTTTTGATTGCTATCCGTTACTTATCCATTATCACGTTTCCCCCTTCGATTCGCTACCATTGTCAATGTGTCGGTTTTTATTTTAAACCGCCGACCTTCGATTCACCCCCTTTCTCATGGCATATCCTTTGCAATCACTTTATATAACCTTTGCATTATTTTTAAGGCCTTTTCGACGCTGTTCTCTAGTTATTAGTCTTTGTTAACCGTAAGTTAAACGGATCGTGTGTTGCTGCTTATCTTTTATTTACTTATTAATTCTTGTGTATCCAATGTTTATCTAATAATTTGCTCTATCAATCATCATTTTCTTATTAATGTTTTATTGTTGAAAATGTACTCGCTGTCGCTTGTTCGTATATGCTTAAGATGTGTTATTCATTCAGTTGTTACTTATTCCTTATCCGTTATTCGTTTTCCATATTATCCATTATCCATTATCCAACATAGGTTGTACGATGTTCATGATAATTTTTGTTTTTTTTTTGAGAGTTTTTTTAAGCGATTTATCTTTTCTTTTTTTTTTTTATCTTTAAACTCTAAGTGCTGTAGTAAATTCTCATTCAAGGTAAATATAGTGCCGCCATACTAGTATTGGATATTTATCTTCTTCTGCGCGCTATTATTGCTGTTGGTTATTTGCCACATTTGACATCAATTGCGAACTTTAATAGCAGTGACTGAAAATTGCGATTTTCAGCTGTGCGGTGTGCGAGCATGCAACGAGATCACGCATGAAATTTCTATATTACATAGTCATAAATCTAAATTGGATGCCACAGGAGGATTCATTACTGCGTGTGCACATATAAATATATATATATATATATATATATATATATGTATACATAGATGAAATTCTATGTGTATGCACAGCAAAGTTGATGGAGTAAGGTTAGCATAGAAACAAGTAAGCATACACCGGCAGCTAGGCAGGCAAGTAACAGCTAATGTCATGTTTTACAGTGCGATTCCTAAATGTTTGAATCTACTCTTGTTCGGTGTGTTCGGTGTTTGGTTTAGTTTTGTAATGTTTTGCCCACTAATGCTTTTCGTTCGCTAAAATGATTGTTAATGTTGTTAGTGTTTGTGTACCGAGTGGCTGGCAGTATCATTAAAATAAACGGCACCTGTTGTTAAAGCGGTTTGTAACAACTAAAAAAAAAAAAAAAAAAAATGAGCAAAAAACAAAAACAACAAAAATTTAACAAAACACATACATATATGCATATAAACGTAAGTAAATATGTGAACCTATGCATACATGTAGCAAATATTTTGTTACCAAACACTAAAAATTGTAGCAAAGCCTAATAAAACGTGAGCTTAACACACAAAAATAACAGAAATAGCACTCACAACATTAACAACGTAAAAGAAAACT
Organism: Glossina morsitans morsitans; assembly: GCA_001077435.1. Lineage (NCBI taxonomy): Eukaryota > Metazoa > Arthropoda > Insecta > Diptera > Glossinidae > Glossina > Glossina morsitans. The sequence goes on from CCAG010003320.1 coordinate 92,615, forward strand.
CTTGAGAAAAATGCTTCTGCACTGGTATTTGTAGCATATGCATACGCAAAAGATAGCTAAGATAGAAGTGATAGGTAGTGATGCTCTATATAGTAATAATGCTGGTGCAGGAAAATGAGTTTCAAAATCGGAGCAAATGTGGGTGAAGCTCGCTGCTCACTGCTTACAGCTCACAGCTTGCAGCTTATAACTTCGCGTTGCTCTCGAAGATGGTAACTGTTCATATATATATATATATATATGTGTTTTGTTTGCTTTCATACATGATAATATTTGGCTTTATATATATATATATATATATATATATATATATGTAAGCGTATAACACATGAATTTAGGCCATTTGACGTTGTTGTCGAGTCGTTTCGAGCCGAGTCTACGTTGCGCACATTGTAAAATTCTCATTTATTACAATGGCAGTCATTAGTCTTGTAAGTGAATCTTCGTAAAAACCAAATTGTAGATTTGTTTTCGATGTGTACGTTTGTCTTGAATCCGACAAATAAAAATTGTTACCTGCCAGTTGTAATTTACACATTTATTAAGCATGCAAAATGCATTAAACTCACGAACTTTACATAAAAAGTCAAAAATGCTTCAGTTGTTTAGTTCTATCGTTGAGACAGTTACGGTAGTGGCATTAGCATCAACATCAGCCTAAGCATAAGCACTACGAGCAGCAGCAGCAGCAGCAGCAGCAACATTAGCAGCATCTGCAAAGCCTGTGTAAATGAAATTTTTTCGTCCACACATATGCAACATGTGCAAAGATTTCACATGCATACCAAGCTCGCTTCGCATACACATTAACCATTTGACAACATCAATATCCATAAATGTACACATTTACGTTTATTTTGATGATTATGGCGTTGGCGTTTTATCTATTGATGTATTTTTTTCCTCCTTTTCTCCTTTTTTGCGATTGCTGTCGTTGTTCTACGCTCTTGTTATTGTGAAGTTTATGTAGATTAACAATTAAAATAAATATATTGTTGAGATAATTGCATGTTTTCAAATAAATTGTCGGGGGAAAAATTGGTTGAGAGAAAAGCAAAAAAAGCTGAAGAAGGAATAAGAGAAAATTCATAGCTTTGTTAGAAATTGGGATCAAAAGGGCAAAACATATACACATCTATAAAACGACATTCGTGCGCGTGAATGAATGATAACTTGCTTTAGAAAAGCTCGACTAAATTTATTTAAACCGTCACTTCTCTTTACACTCACTTTTCACTATCCACACCGACAATGTGTGTATGCTTGGCATTGTGACAATCGATTTCCATATATATTTTATGAATTGATCTGTCCATTTGTCTTTCTATCTGCTTTGAAAATTGAATAAACGAATACTTTAAAATATCCAGGATATCAATGAGTTCAAGTCGAACTTCTATTTGCTGCAAAAAAAGGTGCAGGCATTGGCTTGAGTAGAATTCGCTGCAAGAGATTAGATCGCTACAAAGTCCGTTTCCTTAGATCATTCAGTGACTTTTTAGCTTGAGACCTAGTTGGCATTAGGTGCACACAAATGTAACATTCTACCCTTCACACACATGTGGACACATCATTAATTTTAAATTGGTCTTTTTTATGCTGTTCTTCTTCTTCTTATTCTGCTGTTCACGCAACTATTTTCTTCGTTGGTTTTACAAAATGAAAAACTGCAAAGAAGGATTTGCTTGTCATATATCGCAAGATAGCTTTCCTTTCTCAATGCAAGGGTAACAAGTGAGAAAAAAGCAATAATAGTAGTAGTAGTAGTAGTTTCTTTTACTATAAGAATTCACCAAAACAAGACGAGACAAGGCATTTTTCATCTACTCGTGAACGTAAAAAAAAATTCCGAAAACATTTTTCACGCGCTAAGATTGTCCACATAACCCAGTAGAGAGTTTAAACCTCAGTCCAGCTCGTGGCTGTAATGAGGGGCCTGTTGGTAAAGGCCGACTATATCGGCACATACCCCCACTAAACTGCAAGCACTTTCTAATTTTTCCTCTTCTCCCCTCTTTTCTGACCATCATCGATTTCACACCTGTAGGAGACATCTCATGAATGATTGGTCATGTTAAGAAAAAAAAGAGATGCTGAAGGTGAGCATCGTCAATGGAGGGGAGTTTATTCATTTTGTCAAAACGTTTGCACCGTCTAGAAGGACGTGTCAGAGACACCCTGAGAACGGTTTCGATGTTGCCAGCATTTAATCCTTTTCGAATATAAACTTTGTTTCAATACCATGTTGTTTGTTATGTGCTGCTTTTGCTTGTGGAGGGTAGCCTTTTCCATTTCCCTCTTATTGTATTTTATTCGTATCATTTATTTGTAAAGTAGAAACATTTGCGCATATAAAGCTGGTTTTAGAGACACGCTAAATATGAACAAAAACTTGAAAGAAGCTCAGTTCAAAAATATGACATGTTTTCAGGTAGACAGTCACTTAAGTGTACCGCAATATTTTCAATCAAAATCGATGTAATTATTCCCTTTCCTTTCCTTTCCTTCCAAAGTGGTTGTCGAAAGCATGCATTTGTTTCCTAAGTTGCTACAGTGATCTTCACTCTTAACTCATGGTCCGTCCTTGCTAGCGTACGAATTATTTAATTACTCCTTTTTTTGAAACGTTCCGATCTATTTTTAATTGACCATTTTATATGGTGTGTCCTCACTGCAATCGTATGTTAATCGGGTCGTTATATAAAAAACTGAAACAATTTCATTTAAATGCTATAATAAAAAGTTCTCCTATGAGTTAGTTAGGTAAACAATGGAACAGTTCATAATGAGACATTTATTAGACAATCGAGGAGAAGCATTCATTGATTTTGACCAAATGGAGTAAGACAAACAAAAGGCTTTAGAGTAAACAAAAGATTTGTTCAGAAAATGTTCATATTGCGTAACCGCAAACGAAAATATCACAAAATATGAACTCGAACAAATACAAGCAAAATGATGGCATACATGCATTAAGCTTCGAAATAATATTTATATACTCTGCCAGATGTTGGATCGTCTAGATTACCCTGTAGCATTAAATAATAAAAAATAACACTTGTATGTGTTTTTCTTAAAGATGCAAAAAAAAAACATTTATATATAAACATAAATTATAACAATGATGTTTAAAAATATATAAGTACATGCATACATACATACATACATACATACATTTGGTGCAGTTTAAGTCCGTTTGCAGAGTCTGAGAACCAAAGAAATGTTGCAATCGAAACCAGAGCTTGGTTTTGTTTTGTTTTTACTTTTTTTTTTTTTATGTTTTGGATTGCATTGTAACTCTGGTTGGCTTGACACTGTCAACCTTGCGCCAGATTTCCATAAAGTTCAGAAGCAAGACAATACACACATGTTCGCATACATATGTATATATTTAAAAACAATTTATGGCCAAGGTATTAATCAACTGGGTTTTTGTTAATGTCGTTGTTGCTTTTGATTCCAACAATAATAAAACAACAATAATTGGATATTTCGGCCGAGTCTTGGTCAGATGTAATGGGAAATACCTACAGGTTTGTATTTAAATCGAATCCCATGATCCGTTAACTGTTACGTGAAGCGGTTTTTTTCATTTCAATATTTTTGAAGAATTTTTTGAAAATTTTATAAAAGCACTTTAGATTATTTAGTTTAAAGGCACACAGGCACAGTCTTCCGATCATCATTACAAGGTTTTAATCTAAGCTAAGCGAAGCTAAGCAAATGGCAGTCAGTGAGTTTTTTCCTCTGTCTGTCTGTCTGTCCGTACGTACGTTTATTCATCTGCTTGATGCTGCAATTTCTAGACACTTTAACGGGCTACCGTATTTGGTGGCATAACTCGTAATCAGCCAGTCAAACAGTCAACCAGCCAGCCAGCCAGGCAGCCAGCCAGCCAGCCATCACACCGTGTTGTTAATGGTGTGTGACCATTTCAATTGATGATGATGGCATATCTTTTATTGTGTTTTTAATGTTAATCATTGCATTCTGTCTATGATTTGTTTAAATGATTAAATTGTGCTTTCAAAGAGGAAAAAAAATATTTTTTTTCATTTTTTTTTGGTCCAGTCATTATTTGTGAAAAAACGAAATAAAGAAGACGGAGGAAAATCAAATCGCTTTAATTAGTGTTACAACTGTATGACGTTGGGTCATTAAACATAATGATTGTTGGATTTCATCAGTTCACAACTCACTAAACTGAAATGTTGGAAAATTTTAAAAAGTCAATTTCCCAGACAACGATAAAAAAAAATATTTTGGTTTTTTTTTTGTTTATATTTATTTATTTATTCATTTTTTATTTTTTTTTTGCACAAACAAAATATAAAGAAGACGAAAATGCTAAGAAGTTTCTTTCAGTGTCTGTCTTCGTTTTGTTAGTTTTCATCGTCATTATAATTTTCGGCAAATAAATTGATTCGTGTTTGCTTCTAAATAGCACGCTCATATATCATTTAAATGGAGAACAACTGAAAATGATAAAACATAATAAAATGACAGACAACAATAGTTGTTAAAAACATATGTTACGCTACCAAGATGAACAAAAAAAAAACGCCAAAAAATGTTACAAAATTATTGCTTATTACATATGCCGCACATACGACTATTCTCCCACCGTCGTCGCTCTTTGTAAAGGTATTATGTATTTGTCAAGTTAAGGTTTTTCCTCTTTTTTTTTTGTTTGCGGACTACCTAAGGCTTGTACTGCAAACACAAGGCACGAAGTTACATTTTCGGTAATTTTCAAACCCCATCATCAACACGACATAAAAAGGTAAAGTTTTTCGCTATTTGTTTAAAGACAAAGACTGTATTGACCCCCAGCCAAATAATTGCTGGATGCAATCATTTAAATGAGACATTGTTGGCGCTTCAACAAAGCAACACATGGTTTTCTTTAAAATATTAATTGTAACTTCAGCAAACCGTTGATGCTCAAGCCTTTCGTTAGTGGGCTGCAACCTGTAGAAGAGAAGTTGGCATTTGTAAAATGAGGCATGGGCTTTATTTTGATGGTTGATAGTCCTGTTGTCCAATGCTTGTCGCGATTCTTTGTCGTGCTTTTGTAGGAAGAGTATTTAAGTGGCCTTAAAAAATGCATTATATATATATATATATATAGATTAATGTCCATGTTGTTGGTAAGAGCTAAAAATGTGCACCGGGGACAGTGTGGGGGTTTGATTTGGTTTGTCCATTCCCGCACCTCTCTCACTTATTCGTGTATTTGCCCAATCGTATTTCAGTCGCATCCACCCCCCAATCCATTAACCACTTGTTCACGCGCCAGTGTACTCGGCCATGGGTCTGCCCATGCACACGTTCGCGTGTCCGCTTATGTGCTCGTAAATGTCTTACCATTCCCTTCGAAAGGTATTTAGGCGGTCTTAAAATACACGCACATCAATTTCCTTTCTTTTAGTAACCCGACGATGTACGGTTCTGAGTCAGTTCGTTCAGTTGTGAGCCTTTCCATAAATCCGCATATTCCCTTCCGTATGTCTTTTAAATCATTCATCCAAACGGTTAATTGCTTGTTGGCGCGCTCGTTTACATGAATTTGCCTGGGTACACGTCCGTGTGCCCGTCCATGTACTCGTCAGGCTATTCGTCTGACTGCTCGCTCGCGCACTCTTCTTTCTAGTCTTCCGTTATATTAGCGATAGAATAATGTGTCGTTTTGAGTCAGTTTCAGGCTCATTCATGTGCCTTCGTATTCATCCCATCGTACCCGTTCCGCATGGGTTTTAGAACATCCGTTCAATGCGATAATCACTCATCCGCGGGCATGGCTATTATTTCGGCCAGCCGGTTTACTCGCTTATCTCTCCGTTCATCTCACTTTTCATTTACTTGTCTTCCTATTCGGTCTTGTAAATATTCACCGCTTTTGGTATGTGCCCATGTAAGTCAAGGCAAGTAAAGGCAAAAATCGCTCCCATCGGCACATTGACGCAGACACATTTATTCAATTATTATTTTCTTTAATATGACCAATCACTCGGGTGACGTCCGCTATTCACGTAACACGGCCAGGGGTATGGTATCTCAATCCTAGCTTTCTTTCATTTGCAACACCTTTGTTTTCACAGTTGATTCGACCTATTTAGCTATCACTAGCTAAAGGACTTACTAGGAAAAGTCTACGTAAAATATTCGTTGTGGGACGCAATTTTTTTGCGGGCATGAAACTAGTTATGCACATAAATTCCTTAATGCAATGCATCAATTAATTCATAGATGATATTTATATCATCTCTGGCGAATCTTTATGGGAATAAATATTCTCACAAGTTTAAATAAAGCCTTTCTCATAAAGAAAACACGAAAGTTTTCATCTTACAGCAAAGCTTTAAAGACGCAATTGATGTTTGCGATCTTCTTTTAAACGAATTTATGGAAACTAGAGGAAGAAGGAACAGTTTATATCGAATGCCAAGTAGACTGCATACAATAGTAGTTAACGAAAAATATATGCTGTTAAGTACTTGTGAGGCTGGATGGCTAAGTGCTTGGCTGCTAAAATTATTATAGAGCAATTTGTAAAATAAATTGGTCAGAATGTTTGGGGAGGATAGGAGTGAGTGAGAAGGAGAGATGGGAATAGAGACACATAGAAGAAATGAAATTTAATAAATATCAAAAAAGGCCCACACATGAAGAAAGCTATTAAATTAACACTAGATAAACGCATACATGTAAACACATCTCTGCTTACGGATAATTGCCTCTACAAACACTTGGCTTGGAATAGGCATTTGTGCATCCTTTTACAGGAGAGCGTTGCAAGTAAATTTATGTTAAAGTTGTGCACAGACTTGGTATAATAATTTTAACGGCCCCATGCTAGGTGCATACAGTTGAATGTAAAGAATGTATGAGTGCGCTTGTGGTTCCGAGTGTAATTGATTGTTTGGTGTTAATAATTAAATATTTTAAATCAAATGCAACATAAATTCAAATATGTCGAGACTATGAAGCGATAAATGTTCAGATTAATAATCAGCAACTTCCTGCTGTAAGACAACACTACGAATGTAAACGAAAATATGTACAGTTCGTATGCAACTAAAGATGTTTTCAAAGTAAACCGCCGTAAATAATGAGAAGCAAATACGTGCAGGTGTCAAATTTTTGAAATCAGAACATGTTTGAGGATGAAAGAAATTAGTTACAATTATTGTTATTAACAAAAAATTGTCGTTGCTTTAGCTTCGGTGTTTTGGGTTCAATTCTTTCCTTTTTTTTTGCGTGCGTTTCGCTAACGCCTGCCTGACAACAGGTTTAACGCCATACAATTAGCGTTAAATTATCATTTAGCACCAATGTCAGGTGTGGCATTCAGCATACAAAAGCAAGGCTCACGGTCCGCAAAATATCACCAAAAACTATTACATAAAGCGACTACACTTAAATATATTTGTCTCTCCATATAAACACAAGAAATAATTTCAAAAAAGTCATAAACAAATTATATTCTATGTGTTTTTGTTTTTTCCTTTGTAAATTGTGACCATAACTAATAATAGCTATCAGGCTTATCATAGTCGTTGTAAAAAGATCGAATGTTTCGCTTCAATATGCACTCAGCACCTTACTTGATCCTCCAACTGTCTACTCGTTCATGTGTATTTTGAAAACACTTTTCTCTAAACGCACGCGTCGTACGATCACAGTAAACGTGTGATTGGCGCGTTCACAAAAATCAACGCTTCCCCCTTCAATCGATTATCTTAGTTTGTGCTGTGCTTGCACCTTATTGCACTACACATTCATTGCATATCGTTGTGTGCGTAATTGATTTAAATATGTTATCGCGCTGCGTGCCAAATAAAGCTCATTTCATTTTTTTAGTTCTGTACGCTTCTCTTTATACATCATTTCGTATGTCCATAATTTATTAACATTTACTTTGTTATTTTTGTTAGCATAGTTGTTGTACGTTGCAAATTTACGGTTATGTCTGATTGTTGGGATTGTTTTGTTGCTGCCAGTGACATGGTTGCAAAATCTTTCCGCTATTTTTCCCGTTCAATTAGTAATTTTACAAATTTGCAACTGTCTTATCTGGTTAGGACAAGTAACCTGTCATTATATTGCTTTGTGCAATATTTTTCTTAAAATATACAAAAAAGAAACAATTTTTCTTCTAAATTTTCGTATATTCGCAAATATTCATTAAAAGAAATAGATACAAAAAAAAAAAAATCATTCTCCTTCAATCGAGTGATAATAAGTTTCTTGTCACGTGCACTGTTTTCAGTGCACGCTTAAATTCATTTGAATGGTAATCTAAATTCTTGTTAATGATGGAATTTAAGGCACATTTAAGACATGTACCTATAACGGTACACGCGGTATACCCATTTGTTCTCAGTGCATGTTTCAATCATCTAGGTCCATGTTAGTTATTTTTAAGATACAATAAATAAAGAAATAATAAATCATTTTTTTTTGTTATATGGCGGCGCGTTTTTTTAAAATTACGGTAAAATATATATTTTCTCTCATATAAAATATTTATTTAAAATTATTAAATTTTGCTTTACCGTACTGGCCACCACCAAGATTTCCCCGATGACGGGAGTTCTTTGCTTGAAGAGTCTTCAAGGATATCAGGGGTCGTCTGTATGCAGACTTCGTCAGCAGTCGGTCAGCTACTCAGGAGGTCTAGTAGACAATCAGTAGGGTGTCGAAAAGCTAATGACAGTATAATGCGATGGGTGCTCGGCATACGCTGGCTGGAGGAGTAGGGATGGCTTCTCTGGAAGAGTGGAATATCCGAAGCGAAAGTATGAACGTAATGACACGCGCATGCCGATAATTCTGAAGCAGAGATGCTTGGTAGCCCTCGCCTCGCACAGAGTGGAAGGTTTGGACCGTACCTAAACTTTCATTCTGATACTCCAGTACTTCGAGTAGGCTCTCCATCCTGCAGGATTGTCTTGTCTTGCCAGTGTTTCTAGGGAACCCGTCTGATTAAGGCCCCACGCCAAATGCGGACGTTAACATCATTTTGTCATAACGTTTGCAACAACAACAACACTCAAAGAGAACCTCCACACAAAAATCTTCTATGCAAAATAAAACACAAATTTTCTTAAATGGGCTTTTAATCCAGGAAAAGGTTGTTCTTCTTATTGTCGGTCGTGTTATTATGTTTTTTTCTCTACAAAAGCAACGCATTTATTTTTCACGATGAAAACAAACAGCCACGGAGAGGAGGCCAGTCTTCGTTTGTCTACCCGAACACAGCAGAATCTTTATTCATCATCTTCAAAAATCCTGAAAATAGTTTTCTTTTACTTTTTTTTATTTGCATTGATTTTCCCAAAATACAAATTTTTTAAAAAATTTAAATTCATGGTTTCGTACAATACAACGGGACGAAACGACCACGGAGATTGAAGGGATTCTATAAAGAATCAACTGCCACGTTAGCATTCCTCGTTTTGCGTCAGCTTCAGTTTAATTGCTGTTTGCTTTTGTGATAAAATTTATCCACAAGAGACGGTTCGTCGTCTTGTGACAAAAACACGTATACGATAATTTCCACAATGGCTTAAGAATAGTAAGTAAAATAACTTATATAAAATTGGTGGTGTGTGGATAATCCGCACCGCTACCTTGAAGAGCTATTGTACTCGCCCGAAGCTTTAGCCGTGAGGACTTTTATGAATCCCGCCAACTTTTTTAGCTAGGAAAACCGCACAGTGTCTGGCGTTATTCGCGCAACTCGTAGTGTCTGGCCTTGCATTCACATAAAATATGAAGGACGTTTTATTCTTGCCTCGACACAATCTGGGATATATCAATCTCAGATATAGCATACACCAAGTTCGGTACAAGGGCATACTAACTTTGTGCGAATGTATGCCGTCTCCAGAAAGATTTGAGATGGATTGACCTTTTATGGTACCAATCCGTTCACTGTCTGAATCGATCTCAGCTTGCCTGTCCGTCTGCCTTGTTTCCTTATGTTCAACCTACAGAGTTATTTTGATGAAATTCAGTAAACCGAAATATCTTGGCATAAGGACGAATGCTACTGAAAATAGCTCGGATCGAGCTGCTCTTTCGGTCGCTTCCAATATAAGACCTGATTTTGAAAAGTCATTATATGAATAACTGCGTTAAACGAAGTGGTGTAGGGTAAATACCCTGGTGAACTGTGACCCGCTATCGCGTCTTTACTTGTTTGGATGATGGCAGAGGGAATTATAATCGGTGTAGAAGCGGGTGACCGAACTTAAGTCTTCTCAGTTGTACTAGGAACACATTACTCCTTCATAATGCCTTCATAATGCCATCGTAGGCATCATGTATACGGCAGCCACAGTAATTTTCCATCTAGTTTCCACAGGATGTTTAAAATTTTCCATGCAGCAGCAGTTTTGTTAAATTGAAACTGATGTTGTTCGTGCAATGCTGCTCCGAAAAATTGCTATGAGCATTCTTGCGTCAAAGAGGGAGAAACGATAACCAATAAAAAGAAGTGGAATCTAAGTCACGTTCCTCTTTACATTTTGCCATCTAACTTAGATGAGATTAAGTCAATGTATGATGGATGATTTCATTTATTTAGCTTGTTAAAGTGTAGCAAATTGCGAAATGATTGCCACGTATACCGTGTTTTATAGCCGCTTTAATGATCCTCTATTCCTTCAGCTATGTTGCCTTTCCAATGTGTTACGAAACTCCTTTCATTTAAACGCAAAATTTTACTGAACAGAAAATTTTTCTCCTCTGTAATTAGTTCCTATTACCTCACGCTTAACTGATTGAACTAATTCTAGCAGGATTGTCAAGCTTTCAACCTTTGGGAGCCGATTAAGTTCTACAAGCTATTATTTTCAAATGTTCGTCTATTAGGAATTTGGTGTTTCGTTGGTATTTCATCCACTTAAATGTACAGTGGAGAGAATATTATTTATTATTATCATTAAGCTCATCATTTTTAAAGTCTGCCTTCTCGCTTTGATGTTGTTAATCATTTTGGCGGTATTTTTGTTGTCTCAGTCAATTGTTTGTTTTGAAATAACATTTGCTCCAATTAGACATAAAGCGATGTTGTCCGTACGTACCCGTTAGCTTTTTAACAAAACAAGCAGCAATCTTATAATGCAATTGCCTGCTGGACATTTGCTTGAACGTTGGGATCGCTGCGTGTCGGTTGTATTGTTCTCTCTTGTTAGTTAGATTACTTCAACTACGATTATGTCCAGTTATGTAGAGGAGACAGAAGCGCAGAAGCAACTTTTCACGTATCAATTTTATTCTTCTTCTCCTTCTTCTTCTTCTTCTGAGTGTTGCAACGAATGTTTCATGTATTTTTAAGGTCTCTACTGAGTATTTTTGTCGGTTGTTGATAAATTTTGTGTTCTTTTTTCTCTTTACTGATAATAATCAATGACTAAGTTAAGCCTTGAAAAAGTGACCTTTGAATTTTTAAATTGCTCGAAATCAAAAAAAAAAAACAAACAAACCCTCGCGTAATCTGAATTAAAATCAATCGAATTTATTGCTTAATTACTGTCCTATCTGTGCAAAACATTAAATTAAATAATTATAAAATGATTTAAAATATATATATGTGTGTGCGTGCGTGTGTATTGTGAGATAAAATCGCAAATATACTTTGTATTTTGTTTTAACGGGTTTTGAACATATCCAACACTAACTGAAATGTTACAAAAATCCTTTTAAAGATCAACCAAAGACGGTACCGTATTTAAGCGTGAATTGCAACACAAGACACTTTATAATGTACTTGAACACAGGTATGTATGCATTTGTGTTTGTACTTATAGAGCTATAACACACGTATGTGTATATGGCTGACGGTATGTCTGAGCTTCTAAGTGTTTTTTATTTATTTTTATTTACTTTTGTTTTTAGCAAACGTTCCTACATATATAAATGCGATAGCGGCACGTGATAACTTGTAAAATTAAGCTGTTTGTGGTTTTTGTTTTTTCTACGTAAATATGGAGAAAATGCCTTAAAAATGATTTTCCAATTTAAATGAGATTTCTGTTTTGGTCGTTTTGCGTGTTAATTAAAGCATCTGCACAAAAATGTGGACGACGATATCAATAAAATCGTAATAGCATACAAGACGTAACGAGCTGCGTAGTAGTTTGTCTGTAAAAATTGATGACTAATGGATATATGTGGGATTTTAACTTTTCCATGTATTTTGATCGGCGACATCCACATAAAACAACAATTTTCTGTTCACACTATTGAGCCATTCGGTACACACAGACGCTAATCGCGGAGCGCCCAAAATTTTGTTTTCTTTTCGGCGTTCGACATATGGAAAAATGATCAAAATACATGCAAGTATCTAATAATAAAAGCGAATCAAGAAGATTGTACGTATATGTGCGTATATGTGATAAACAACAACAAATAAAAGAAACCTACCATTATTCCCCTACGTGCGCATCGGGAGTACTTTACCTTATATGCGCAATTTCTATAGATTTCTAGAGATTGTATTGTGTAAAGTGTACTCAAAACAAAGCCTTCGTGGCAGCTGCTTGACTTCGTCGATATACGTACAATGAATGCTTAAGTGGCTTGCGTTACGCCCGTTGCAATTAAAAGCCTTTTCTACACATTTTTTGCATATTGAGTCAATAATTGCTGCTCGGCACAACCTTATCTCTCCCGTCTACATATGCATAAACACCGTGTTAAAAGCGACCAATCAGCCAAAGCTAACTAACAGTCAAACAAGCAACGATTAGAGCCATTGCTGCTGATTTGGATATTTCTGCATACACTTACACTTACCCGTAGCGACAGTTACATATTTAAATTGTGGCAATAATAATAAGTAAAAATTTGTAACAAATTTTTTTTTCCTTCTTGGCCGTCGATTGATATCCAATATTTGTGCTGAGCTAATCGTATGAAGGTGTCAAGTTTTCATATTTATTTGAAATAATTGGCTAAAAAAAGGCGAAAACAAGAAAAAAATAAACAACACAACAACATGACTAGACACTGAAACTGTCAATTGGTTGCATATTAAAAATTAAATTGAAAATTTATTGCATTTAATTTATTTGTCAATGATTTATGCTGAACGGCAAATTTAAAATATTTTGTTTTTTTTTTGTTTACCCCTTTTTTTTCTCTTTCTGTGCATATAAAAGGATTTTGAATAAAATGCTTGCATTAAGTTGTTCAGTGGGCGTTGATTAATACAGAGATAATTTTTAAAAAAATTATCAAAATGTTTAACGATATTAATTATAAAAACACACATATATATATATATATATATATATATATATACACCAGGCTGCATGCATATGTACAACAAACGTATGAGGTTAATGAAGTCGTAGCAAATGAACAGATCTAAAAGTCTGTTGCACATATTACCGGAACCCAAACACCGACATCCTACATGGAAAGATTAATAATTAATAGCATTTGATTAATCATTAAGCAGTTATTTCGTTATTGCTATTGATTTATCTAATCAGACAAACGCGTCTTTACTTATCTCTTTTTTTTCTGAACATCCAAATGTTGTAGTGCGTCCGCTAACATGTCAAAGAGATTGCACCCTTGTAATAGCAGATGTTCATAGACACCATCTGCAATACCCATGCCACATATAATAAGCTCAAGTTCTATTTTTCACATTAGGTTTTATTTAAAAGTTAAAGTAAAGATAATCGGCGAACCTTGTTAGACTTAAGAACCAGTATATGAGCAGTACTACTTTACAATAAAGTATTCCTCCTATTTTGTGATCCCTGAGCGTAATAGGCCTGCCTGTTATTATTTGATAGTGATATAAGTATAAGAAGAACAAGAGTCTCCATGGAAGCAGCAGGGCTACTCACATGAGATGGGAGGCTCGTAGGATATCATCAAATACGCTACAAGCGTCTGTTTCGTCTTGATCTTTTTTTTCGGCTTATTTTGGAGTACTTAGGTTGTTTTATTCTAACTGCTTTTCTTCAATGCTTTATTTTAAAGGTAAATTTTTCCATTCTATTATCGCGATATATTTATGTAAGTTAAGCAAAGGGGAAGCAAAGGCAATTTACGTCATTGACGTTATTGGATTCTTGCAGTTGTTGTCATTGAATTTATTTTCGGTGAATGCCAAGTAAAGGTCTGTTGTGCCGAGCAATAATTCTAAAAAAATAGATCAAGAGGTGTGCTGCCAGGAATTTCTGCTTAAAGAACGATGTAAATGCAAGGGAGCTTGCTTTGAAGCCTTGTGAAGCTTGTGTCATGGGAATATTGGCGGTACTCTGTGTTTTTTCCTTCCGTTAGATAAGTCCTCCGACGAAATTAGAAAAAAAAGCTTTTCTTTTTTGCAAAGTTCGATTTTACTCATCAACCTGCTTTCTGTCAAGAGTGACACAGTTAGTCTAACGTTCTTCTAAGCTTACGATGTGTTTTTTAGAGAACAACTTGTAGATACCATCCAATCACGCTTCAGCTTCCGTAATAATTTGATCGTTTGATTCAAACACTTTTTGTCTGGAGCATACCTTTGATCGACGGAAGCCAAAGATGAAGAATTCGATACGTGGTACAGCGATACGAATTCTTGCAACGAATTCACTCAATTGAGTAAAAGTTGTATCTATTTGGAGGGAACTTGTCCCATTCTTAAGCTTGCTTGGGAAATGGTAAAGAGCCTGCCTTTTGCTATCTTCAGGATATTAACTGTGTTTTGCAACTTAATTTTTGTACTATCGATCGCTCCATGCGCCTTTGTTTAACATTGGCCAACCGCTAACAAATTGCATTTTTTCAAGAAAGACGAGTTGCCAGAACACTTTCCTAATTGATGCTGAGTTTCAATGGTATATTTTTCCCATCAAGCTGTTTATTGTTTACTCAACATACGAAATTCGGGTTTTTACATAACATCATCACACGTTTATCATACCGATCAAAAGCATGGATGATTTCCTCTTCGAAATGCTTGAACTTCTTTCCAGGGAGCCAAGAGTTAGGTGCTTAGTAAATCAATTTCCTAATTTATTTTTAATTTACAATACTTCGACATGCTTGCTTTGCGCACATTTCTTATGCTCGAACGGTTTCGAATGATTTCACTTTTCACGTGCGTACAATTTAAGATGAAGAAAACGTAAAAAAACAAAAGTCATATAAATTCCTTTAAAATGATCATAACTGAGCTTAATGTTCATATTTTCTTTTGAATTGTTTGTTTATTACTCGAATGTGTAATAAAAAATCTGAAATAATGATAAAGCAGAGTTGGAAGCCTATAGGACACCCAAGGCTTTTGCGGTCAATAGTAGGTAAAGAAAGGAAAGAAGGTTAAGGAAATTATACCGTACCATGAATTTGACGCACAATATAATAAATTACTGAAAGAATGAAAGGGACACGTGGAAGGGGGGGGGGGGGGGGGGGGGGGGG